>JAUTDX010005163.1:0-23666 GCA_030844895.1 Ambrosia x helenae | reverse complement strand
TTAATATTGAATGAGGAAATTATAATGATAGAGCCAAGTTAATAATGAGATTGATCATCAAAAATGCAATAATGATCATGTTACTAAATGAGTTGACCACCACAGGTGGCAAATAAAAAGGAGTGATTATATAACATGATGGTTTGAATATTGAAGTTACAATACATTCTTTCATATCTTACGTTTGTATTACATACGTGCAAGTAATACATATTCGATCATAAACTAGAAGTTTAGGTTGTGGATCATAATCATTTAATTAGTTGGCATGACCGTAAGACCACACCAATGATGATGTGAACATAATGAAGAACTTAAAGATTCTTCCATCTAATACATAACATGTAATGTTTGCTCTTAAGCAAATTATATAATTGTCATATAAAGTAGGGTGAGTATCACTATATATTTTGGAATTGATTAAAGGATACGCATATCCTAACATGATACCATTTAGTATTTAAAATCGATGCATTGTCTAAATGGTTATCAAGTGCGCAACTTGAAGTTTGTGTGATATATGGCTTAGCTAATAAGATATCAAGCACATTATTCCAAAATGGCATATTTGGTGAATTCAATTCCTAAATATTAAAATACTAATAGCTTATGTTCATACACGTATTGCTTTCATTGAGATGGTCACTAAAACATCTACAATTGATTCCAACGTCAATGACATGAGAGCAAAAGTTCATATTTGATGTTACATGCAGTAACATTTATTCACATTAAGCCAATACGTGGTAATAGTTTCTCCCCTATTATAGTTGGTTTTTTTATCAGGAACCAAATGTTGCCCATCTAAGATTTTTGTTGTGCGACATATATTGAAATTGATTCACCACGACGCACGGAGATGGCACCTTAAAAGGTGATTGAGAATATATGATGATTTATAGAACCTTCAACAAGAGATTTATTTATATCTCAATTAATTGATATCCATCTCAATGGATTAACATTCCCAACATCAGGGGTAGATAAAAGCAGTTGGAAATAGAAATGAGTTAGAATGAAATATCATTGATCCTCGTACTAAAAAATGTGAACCAAAAGTTCAAAGGATAATTCATTCATAGAGATTAGCGAATTAATTACCAGACGCATTAACTGACCTAAATATGATGAATAGCTAATCAACTCACATATACCAACTGCTAATGCTCCATTTAAGATGAGTGTCCGGGAAGGACAATCATATATTGGCAATAAGCCTACTGCACGCCTGAAGCGTGGTAGACTAGTCGATTCCAAAGAATAAAAATTCTCGAGAAATTGGAGCAAGTAAGAAAGATGGTCAAGTCGATGTTATAATAAAAAGGTCTCCTGAAGAGACATTAGACATGATGGTTCCAGAACAACCTCAGGTACCTGAAAATAAAGAGATCTCGTTATATAGTATCATGTCTATGAAATGTATGGAATGGAAATAAAATCGACGTCGTTATAAATTTTATGTAATGTAGCGCTTGAAATGAGGATCAAGATTTAAGATTTGCCTATGAATGAATACAAAGAAATGATTGGCCAAAATGGAAAGACGCAAATACGGCAGGGTTGAATTCTCTATTGAAAAGGAAATTTTTGGACCAGTAGTCCATACAACAAAAGTTGTAAAACATATAGATATGAAAAGGTCTTTTGTGCGAATCAACATTTGAAAAGAAAATGATATAAGGTAAAATTGGTAGCACAAGAATTTCGCAAAGACCCATAATTGATTATGAGGAGACGCATTCTCCAGTGGTGGATACAATGATTTTTCATTATGTTATTTTTCTGGTAATGCAAAGAGAGAATTGAAATGCGTCTAATAAATATCATGATTTACTTGACACTGAAAGTTTACATGAAAATACCTGATGAAGGATTTAATGTGTCAAAAATTTTGTAACGTAAGTTCTCGAGAGCGTTTGATCGAATAAATAGATTCAATTCTGAATATGTTATGTTTGTTATATGATTGAACTGAATATAAGTGGAACTCCTCACTAGTATCCTAAAGCAACTGAGTGCTTAAAATGTAATATGAAAAATTGTAGGATGTAATTATTGTGCACCAATACACCACAGGTGATAAACTGAACCCGATGATTATGCTACTTTAATGTATAAGAATGGTACAATATATATTGGAGAAATAGATGTTATTGTTCTTCCAATTGAAGAGTAATACACTTGCGTAATTGGTCAAGATGAAAAAGTCCTTGATGGATTGATGATGCCTGCAGCATTGATATCAATACCTTAAGAAGTATTATGTAAAGGTAATACAATATGTATGGACTAAAATAAGGGGGTTGAGTGTTATAAAACTCATGAGATATCATGATAAAGAGCAACATAAGTTTGATTGTATTATCCAGCTTGTATCAAAAGTTTTCTTTTAAAAGTTCACTCGTAGTTTACAGTGATAATGTCTTAGCATTATCGAGAGACTCTGTAGAACTTTTAAAAGGGAGATTTTTGAAAGTCCTTAACATAATGTAGTTGTTGCTTGACCTATAATTTGAGTATATATGTAATGATATGTTTACCAATCCATCAAAGTATATCTTGAAAAGATGGTGGGACATTTTACAATAGACATAACTCATATTTAAAGTGCATTAAAGGTTGTCCAATTACTTGATATGAAAAATTATTCATTTCATCTCCTACCAAAGTAGAGATTTTCACTCTAGAAGTACCATAGTTAAATATATATATATATATATATATAAATACACATTAGTATATGTCTTGCTAGTTATGCATGATTATTATATCTTCCACATGAACTTATTATCATAATATAGTCTATGTCAAGCGAGGAGACACCAGAATGAATTAAAACAAATACTTCAGGTATGAGTGATATTTGATTATATTTCACTAACCCATGCAAACAAGTTTGGTTAGTCTTGTAGATGCAGGAACATAACACATCACATGTGTCGATCTTGTGACATTTATTTATGAGAGGAGGCAACATTAGTTCAAATTAAAGAATTGCACTTACGAGAGCAGGGACTAAAATTCTGGAATGGAGATCATACATCAATGATTCAACTTAAGAGATTTTCACGTCAAGTGATCAAGAACGCAAATCATTGACTACAAAGCTTTAAGCAACTTTCAAGGAAGATTGATATATGTTACTAAAAGACTACATATTCAAATGAGGGGAGTATCATACAAGTTGCACTCTTTTTCCCTTAAATAAGTTTTGTCCCATTGGGTTTTCTTAGTAAGGTTTTTAATGAGGCAACACACCTGATCCAGAAGTACCAGGAAGAGTAATACACCCTGCACTCTTTTCCCCTTAGCTGAGGTTTTGTCCCACTGGGTTTTTCTGGCAAGGTTTTTAACGAGGCAGCATCACCAAGCGTATACTACATTATTTTGTTTTATCACGTGGATAGTCAAGGGGGAGTGTTATAAATAAGTTATTATGGTGACTATTCACATTCCAACTCCTATTTTTTTGTATCATTTGTATTAATGTAAGAGCTTTATATATAGAGGCTTCCTTGTATTTCTAGTATAGACACTCAATGAATAAGACATCTTTATTCTATCTATCTTCCTGTAATATTTCATAGTTCTTATACCTTGTATGTTTGGTTGATAGTAGACCGTTTGTTCTACAACATATTCTAGGTGTTTAGTCTATTCATATTCCACGTGTTACACGTCTTCCCCAGGCCACCCTTGTATTGCCTTTATCTTCTACATTTGAGTGGCGGTGCATGCAGTAAACCCACTACGAATAAATAGATCTCCATCTCTCTCTATTTCAGAATCGTTTGACATCGCTACCATGGACGACGAATATTGAAGCTTTGGAATATGGAGCACTTCAAAACGGTTACCCCAAACCCGATCGGTCATCGCCATCGTGCATACCTCTCCGATTGGATGCTGGAATCGAAAACAAAAAGTATGGGAACCAAAAGGCATATCTTAGTTTCTTTATTATATAGACGATTTAATAACTGTAAGTGACATGTTAGCCCTAATCGGGTTAGGGTGTTACATAACTAGCCTATGGTTCCCACACACGACATACTCCTGCATCAAGAATTGTGTTAGGATATGAGTTTAATTATTATACCAGTTATTCAATGAAATAGTAAATGATAGATGATATTAAATGAAAGTGCAGCGAAAATATAACTTTAATGCATAAGACTATAAGGTGTGGAGGAGGCCCATCATCCATGATGGTCCTCCACCTAAGCTGTCATGTCAGCGTGGGGTAGGAGCATCATGGAGATGATGTTCCTAAGGGTGTGGAGAGGCCCATCATCATTTATTGTTTTTTGTTTTTGTTTTTTTAATTAAAGAATATTATAATATTAATGTTACAATAAAAAAGTTAATAATTCTAATACTAATATT
Source organism: Ambrosia x helenae (assembly GCA_030844895.1). NCBI lineage: Eukaryota > Viridiplantae > Streptophyta > Magnoliopsida > Asterales > Asteraceae > Ambrosia > Ambrosia x helenae. Next base: position 19,280 of record JAUTDX010005163.1, on the reverse strand, counting down.
AAAAAGTAAATATTACATTAAAACCATTACAAATAATTAAAAAAAAACAAACACAACTAAAATTAAATTAACCTATTCGACATAAAAAAAATTACAAATAATCTACTCTTGTCCATTGTTTTCAAATATATTCAACCAAGTCCGCTTGAAGATTATCATGGATGAACTCGTTATGTAACTAGAACTCGTTTTAAATCTTGTTGATGTGGGTTGACAGGCACCGTATTCTCCGGCGGGGCATTCTTGTCATACGCACAGATGGCGGCGCCTTCGTCTTCGAGTATCATGTTATGCAACAAGATACAAACATACATACAGTAACCGCAATTTTTAGGGGTAAACATACGTGTCGGGTTCGCAATTGTAACACCCCAACCGATGGCGGAAACATCGGGGTGCCACGTAGTGACGATTGTTCATAAGCTCATGGCACTATTAAAGTTGTAATATTATTAAATACTGAATTAAAGTTTCATACAAGATTTTCCAAACAAAAATACAAACAATACATGAATCTGATTTAAATTTAACTAAGTCCAAAGCCTTAAGTGATCATCGAGCAAGCTTATCCTGAAACATGCACGAAAATAATTTTGTCAACAATAATGTTGGTGAGCATTACCTAGATTTGTGTATATAGTATAAGTTTATAAAACGTACAATTCATGTGTCATGTGATATCAATGCATTATGTAAACATGTAAGTAACAAATAAGAATTCAAGAATATTGTTCACCAAAGTATATCGAGCACCTTAACACGTGTGAAGTCTAATAGAGCACCATGACCGAAGTCATGTCTGATAGAGCACCATAACCGAAGTTATGTCTTATAGAGCACCATAACCGAAGTTATGTCTGAGTTTAAGTATAAGCATGTAAGTTACGTTCACGTTCAAACACAAGCATGAAGATAAACAAGACACGTGTATGAATTGTAATCGATCAAAAGTATGTGTACGTGGATGTGCGAGTTTAAATAAGTGTGCATGAATCACCCCAAAAGTGTAAAAAACGAAAAAGGGGATAAGTAATACTCACCTTAGCGAGCTAGCAAGCAAAATCCCAAGTAAGCAATAGCAGGTAAATATTATTCCCAAAGGTATCAACCTAGATTTAGCATTACAAAGTCTAAGTGTCACAAGTCTAATAAGTCTAATATTTCTAGGTCGTTCGATTAGGGTTCCCTAGTTTTGGGGGAAAGACGATTAACTATTAATGCTTTATTAAAGAAAAATATAATAATATTTAAACCATTATTAATTTTTACATAGACTAAAAGATATAACTTTAAAAAATATGAAAAATATATTTCTATAAATTATTGCCTATTTATTTTGTATTTAAAACATTTATTTACACAAAAATTAAAGGATAAAATATAAAAAGTATATATTTTTTTTCCTCGAAAATTTTATATCTTTGATCAACTAGATTAGAAATAATTTTAGAAAAAATTTGGCTTTTGAATCGTTAAAAACATAATTTTTTATGAATTAGTTATGAATAAAACAAGTTTATATTGTGATAATATATTAAATAACAATTAATATATATATTATTCAGTTTTTTTTAAAAAAAAAAATAGGTTCAAACCAGTCCTGAGAGGGCTCGAACTCGGGACCTTCGAATTGAAAAGCAACACACCAACCATCTGGTCTACCAGATCAGTTGGTGGTTATTTGTGTTAGAATATTTATAAACTAAGTATCTGCAGATTCAGTTTTTTTTTAAACAAAATAAAACAATAACCCCGGTTATCAGAAGGATCGAACCAGGGTGCTTGGATTGTTAAAGGAACAAACAACCCAACAAGTCTAAGTAGGGCTGCAAACGAACTGAACTTTCAGCGAACAGTTCATGAACCGTTCGGCGGGAAGTTCGTTTGTGTTCGTTCGTTTAATAAATGAACGAACACGAACAAAATAATTCGTTCGTTTAGTTAAACGAACGAACATGAACATAGGCCACGTTCGTTCGTTTATGTTCGTGAACGTTCGGTAACGTGTTCGTTTATGTTCGTTTGTTTTATGTTCGTTTGTTTATGTTTATTTGTGCTCGATAGATTAATAAGGTTTTTAATTTTTATAATTTGTCTTGATATTCTTTTACTTTTATTTATTTTACCAAAACAATTTATATGAGAGGTAAATATATGTACGTGAATTTGATTTTATAAGAAAGTTAATAATGTCCGTTTGTGTTTGTTTTCGTTCATGAACACTTTTTTGTGTTCATGAGCACTTATTGTGTTCATGAATGTTCGTTTGTGTTTCGTGTGCGTTCATGAACAAAATTAACAAACGAACACTAACGAACACGAACATAAGTGTTTTCTCAACAAACGAACACGAACATAAAATCTCGTTCGGTAAGTGTTCATGAACTGTTCGTGAACACATATTTTCCTTAACAAACAAACAGCCCTAAGTCTAAGAGATCTGATGCTTATTTATCTGATCGTTTTATTTATAAACAGATTCTCATAAAGTCATCTTCCCCACACAGCAAAACCCAAACCAGACCTGACCTAAAACGATATAAATTAACCCACGAAAAGACTATGATCGGCCGAAGTGATATAGGGGTTTTGTTACTTATATCTAATCGAGCAAACAACATAAATTAATTGGATCAAAACATACCAGAAACGATGTAAAAGCGATGAACAGAAACGAAAGAGAAAAGCTTCGATTTCGGACTGCAGAGCGACGATTAGATGAATTATTTGTGGGGGTTTGAGTCGAATGATGGTCAGAAAGGCATGGGAAGGTTTAATTTATAGAGGGTTTAAGGATAAGAATCAAATTTGAAGTAGGAAGATAAGGATATAAAGTCGGTTTATATATATCTCTAATATTCTTCAAATTAACCGACTTAATGATGTTATAGTCGAATAATTCACAACAGTTTATGATTGTTTATGATTTCGATTAGGATCCAATGAATAGACTGCATTATCCGTACAAAGAATATCACGAATTTGAATCGGTTTGAATGAGGATAAGACTAAATTGAAATATTATAAATAAGAATTAGATTATGGATAACTTACATGGTTAAAATAGTAAAATGGCATGATAATTCGTACTAAAACTAAAGAATACAAATGTATATAAGAAAATAGGAAATACGCGGGGTTTACAGCAATGATGTGCCATCTTGCTTGTAGAACACCAAATAATCGTTCAATGTCCTTTCTTGCCGCCTCTTGATACTTGGCAAATTTCTTTCTTTTTTCATCAAATGGGGTGGTGAATACTTTTATCGATCGTCGCGTAAGATGGGTAGATTCCATCAGCAAGATAATAACCGCGCCTATACTCCACCCCCGATACTGTAAACCTGGTATCCGGACCGGTTCCTTTTATGACATCGTCAAAAATCTCCGACTGGTTAATAACATTAATGTCGTGTTCGAACCTGGAACGCCAAAGAAAGCATGCCAAACCCATAGATCTTGTGAACACACCGCCTCCAAGATTATTGATGGATAATCTTGATCCCCTCGTTTGAACATTCCGCGCCATGCTACCGGGTAGTTTCTCCAAGGCCAATGGTAGGAATCAATGCTTCTGAGCATTCCTGGAAAACCATGTCATTGGTGGTGAAACTGATACAATTGTTCGACGTCACTGGAGTTTGGTTTTCGCAAATATTTCTTGCTGTAAAGCTTCACCACACACTTGCTAAACTTATACAGACATTCTCGTGCAGTTCTTTCCGACATTTTTAAATACTCATCCCAGGCATCCGCCGTAGTCCCGTACGCTAGTTGCCGAAGTGCCGCCGTGCATTTTTGTAAGGTAGTGAACCCCCTTTTGTTTCTAGCATCGTATCGTAAGGTAAAAAATGGGTCTAAGTTAGCCATATCATCGGCTATACGTAAGAACAATCTTCTACTCATTCGGAACCGACGCCTAAATAATTCCGCCGAGTATATGGGTTCGTCGGCAAAATAATCGACCACCAATCTATCATGGGCACCTACACATATTTTAAAAAATATAAACACAATAAAAATCTACAATTTTAAAAAATTTAAATATAATAAACACCCTACAATGTTAAAAAAAATAAATATAATACACATAAATAATATAAAAAAATATAAAACTTACCTTCTCGGTCTCTATTTATTCCCGCTTTCCTATTTCGAGGTACCGAATCGACTTCATCTCCTTCCTCCTCGGCAATGATCTGTGCCACTTGCGCCACGATGTTTATAAGAAAATTTAGATGATGAACCCGAAGAAGACGAAGACGACGAAGAAGATGATAACGACATGGTTGTTTAAGGGTTTGGATTTTTTTAAATAATTGTTGGTTTAAATATAGTGAGAGTGTTTGAGAGAGTTTTTATAAAAGTGGTATAAAAATTGTGGTGAAAAAGGGTTTGGATTGTTTGGTTTATATTGTTTGAAAATCCTTTTTTTTAATAACGGTCAAAAATAAGAAAAAACACCCGTTGCCCAACGTTCAAATCCAAATCCCAAGAAAAAAGGAGCCCCGGCATGAGAGGCAAGGGGGTGCCGGCCATGCCGTTGCTGCGCCTGGGGGGCGGTGTAGCCCGGGGCGGCATGGCGTTGCGGTCCCTTGCCGGCCCCCATACCATCCAGTCTAATAAACAGAAGCATGTTTATTGTCAAAAGTATTTCTCATTAATCAACACCGATTGATTACAATACAATGACTATAGCTCCCCTTCAGTCTGATCCCTCATATTTGTTCGTATAGAGATTGTTGTGTGCAGATTGATGAATAGAACAGTACAGGCACTGTTCTATTTATACTACGAACTAAACATCTAGTGTAATCTAAGTTGATGTTATGTAAGCCCCCCAACACCGGGTGTCAAACAATTGACATTCAAAGACTAAAACCATAACTAATACTCAAGAAGTCTTATTTTATTATCAGAAAACACTTAGCAGAAAGTAAATAGTTTAAGTTATTCAAACATGAAATTCCCATAACGGGTCAAAGCATATTTGTAAAACAAAACAAAAATTTTGGGAAAAGAGTTTTCAAGCAAATAAAGTAGACTCTTCTTATTCGAAATGTCAACCGCATCTGAGTAGTCCTACAACATGCCAAGGCATTTCTTTTATTCTTCAAAACTTGAAATCAAGCTAATATGCACGCAAAGTTAGACGAGTTGAGTGAATTCAAGTGTTATGAAGTTTTTAATAATAAGTAAATTATCAAAATAAAAGTTAATAAAATACTTTAACCTTAGAGTTATAATAAGCGCAATCCGCCTATATGTTCCCTAAACAAATGTGAAGTCTAGAATAAGCGCATTCCGCCCACTTAACCCAAGACTTTATTTTAAATCTACAATAAGCAAATTCCGCCTATTTGTTACAAAACTACAAGTCTACATAGGCGCATATCGCCTACTAAGACTCAAACCATAACTATAAATCAGAGCAGACATACTATACAACTATCATAGCTCAGTTTATAATACCAGGTAACCGTCATACATAGTTTATATTTATAAATACATACTAACGCATTTAACCTAAACAAGTATAAATCAAGGCAAATCCCGATCTAACAACCAAGGTTCCACATACACTTTCAAGACATGCATATTAGCCTAAAATGTTTAAAACAGTAAAAAGGGCATCATGAATTCACCTGAAAAGCGAGAACAAACACCCAGCAAGTAAATTGATACCAGGAGAGAGGAGACTACAAACACTATCAAACACCTACCAAGTAACAATTTATATTAAAAGCTAGGCCTATAAGACTTCTATGGTTCCTATTTCCTAACGGGCCAACGGGGTAATATTGAGTTACTAGAAAGGTGTAATTTATATTACAAGGAAGGCCTATATATAAGACTTCATATGTATGTTTTTAGAGTTTTACGGGTTGAAAATGGGGTTCTAAGGGCATTTTGGTAATTGTGTAAAAGTTACCATGTGTATGGAGTCCATACGCCTGGCAACTTCCGACGTATGAGCCCCTACGCATGGAAAGGGAGAATGCCTATACATAGAACCCCATGCGCAAACTTTCTCTTTATTGTATTTGCACAAGATAGGTAGGCTATTAGATTGAGTCGAATACCGATTCCGATTCGAGCGAGAGCCCAAACGAGGGAGGCGAGAACATCTTGATCGAAAGCTCCATTGTTCTAAATAGTGAGAAAGACTTTTTCAAATTTGATTAAATCGATCGATCATTTTTAATACCTTAGGTGGGCCAACCGATCGAGTTGGGCTGGGCATCCATGTCACAGAACCTTTCTCTAGCCAAGAATCCCATTATTGATCGAATCGAGGCGGATTCAATTCATTGGAAAATAAATCTACCGTTTTCACACTTAGAAAAAGCTAGAAAAAAGGAAGAGTCACTAAGACAAGAGCTAGGTAAGCAAGCAAGAAGGGGTGCTTTATTACAGGTAGTCATTGCAGACTTGTAAGAAGAAGCGAGAGAGAGATAGGGGGTGTATAATAAGGGAATGAAATGGACGAGGTAATGAAATGGATGATGGAATGGAATGGAATGGATCATTACCATTCCATATCTTGTTTGGTTGCCATGTGGGAATGAAACAAAACATTACTTTGTGTTGTTGAATAGGCAGGAAAAGATGAAGAAATAAATTTGGTGGTGAGTGGTTTTGGTGGGTAGTGGTCAGTGGCGGTGATGGTGGGTGGTGATATGTGGCGGTATCGGGTGGCGGCGGAGGTGGTGGCGATGGAGGAAGGTGGACGTGGATGGCTGTGACAGTGTGTGGGCGACAATGGTGAGTAGTGGTGGTGGTGGTTGGTGGCGGTGATGGTAGGTAGTGGTGTGTGGGCGCTAGCGTGGTGGTGGGTGGAGGCGACGACGGTGGTGGGTAGTGGCAATGGTGGCGATAGGTGGAGGTGGATGGGGGATGATGTGATTTGTAACACCCGAAAATCTAAAATATAAAATAATAGCATGATTAATTCGTTAAGATTTGGGTCTAAAGAGGTTTTTTGATATTAATCACCAAACAAAAACCAAGTAGTAGGATAGTGACTTTGTGTAATTAGGCAAGACTACAAGGGCCAAAATGGTCAAAGGACCAAATTAAACTAAACAAATTAATAAAAATAGAAAATTGGTGTTGGTGATCAGACTATGATCGACCAAACACACACACCACACACACACAAAATACACCCTCACTCTAAAACACTGATTTCTTCAAAATCTAGAGAGAAAAATCAAGTGAATCTGCTGCATGTTTACATAAAACAAATCACCATCAAAATATGAACAAGAGGTATGTTTAATCTTTTGATTTGGTGATGAATCCCAAATTTTGAGTTCTTGATGATAATTCTCTTTAATGGGTAAATCCATAATTTATGAAGTAGACTAGCTTGTATGAGTATAAGGATATCAAATACCCAACCTCAAGCCTTAATTGTTGATTTTGGGGGTGAAACCATGATATCTATAATGGGAAGAGGTAGGGTTCGACCCCTTGGTGAAAACCCCAAGGCCTTGACTAAAAGTTGGTTTAAAATGCTTGTTTATGAACTAATGTTGCTAAAATATGATAACAATAACTTGATGTTGGTTATGATGATTGAAATAGGGTGAAATATGAACTAGGAATTTACTTATAAATTACTAGTCAAAAAGTGCCCGCCAAGTGTTTGTTAAAACGCTTGAATGAAATACGGATAAATAAGTTGTTGGGTGAAAACCACATCCGATAATTTGAACACTTGTATGAGTTGTGTATGTCGTAGGACATTGATAATGGATCCTAACGATAGCTTGGTTTGCTTGGATAGGCGAATCGAGTGGAATCAAGGAAGTTAAGAACGAGGCGGACACTCGCCAAAAGGGGAAGCTTTGAGGTACGTTGTATGTACGTTGTTTGTATGAATTACTTTACTTAATTCTATAAGTTGTTGATGTGTCATTATTGACAAAGAATTGTTGATGGCAAGTTATGCGATTGACCATGTAGTAAGGTTAGATTTAAGGATTTGTGACAATTGATGTAATTAGACATGATGGGAATGATTATGTTTTGTAGCTTAGAAGCTATGGAAGTATAGACAATAGCCGAGACATGATACCTTAGCGATTAGCTATGGTAAACTAGACAAAACATGACCATGTGTATATTGGTCACCATCTTGATCTTGATATGGGTCAAAATGGATGAATTCATGAATATCGAGCAATCGATGTGTAAGACCAAGGCATAGAAAATTCCCAAGTGGATTGTAGAGCCCAAGGCATTGATCATTGTAGAATCACCTTAGAACGAGTCTATGTGGGTCGAGTCACTCAACCAAGTTAAGGAAAGTGGCTTAAACTGACCCAAGAACAGATCAGAAATTCTGAACGGATGTTCGGACGGGACAAACTAGTTAGAAAGTTTATGTGATGACCGAATGGCCCGTTCACCTAAACTGTGTTGCTTACGGTTTTCCGTAGTCGCTCTAATTTGCATTCCAAGCTAACTAACCTTGTATATTATGTGCTTGACAGGTTGTAGGTATGATGGGGCACCCGGATGAAGGATCAAGCAAGCAAACCGAACTAAATATGTCATCTTTTGAAGTCTTTGTGTAGTGTCGTTTTAGAACATGTTGTGTCCAACTAACTATCTTTTCCGCTACGTTTAAACTCTGTATCTAGGTCTGAAGTCTGTTTGAACTTAGCTCCTGTCCATTTATTTTGATACTTGCATCATCATAATGGGAATGTATGGCGTAAGCTACGCTTCCAGCGTAAGCTACGCTTCCAGCGTAAGCTACACTGGCCATTAGATATAATTTCCCGAGTGGGTCTGACGTAAGCTACGCTGCCAGCGTAAGCTACGTTGGCCACTGGGCATAATTTCCCGAGTGGGTCTGACGTAAGCTACGCTGCCAGCGTAAGTTACGCTGGCCACTGGGCAGAATTTCCTAAAAGGGGCTGGCGTAAGCTACGCTGCCAGCGTAAGTTACGCTGGCCACTGGGCAGCATTTCCTTAAAGGGCCTGGCGTAACCTACGCTTCCAGCGTAAGCTACGCTGGAATCCTCTTCTATAAGTAACATTTAGCAATGTAATTACATTATTACCCTTTAAATCATGATTAAGAATAGATAAGGGGGAGAGGTGTTACAAGTGGTATTCAGAGCCAAAGGTTGTGTTCGGTTTGCAAGCTTGATCAAGGAATCCGGGAGAATACCTCAACTTAGTACACGTTAAAAATAAGAAGAAATGATATGGACAAAATTCAATTGGTGGGAGTAGACTAAAACTCCAACCATGAGAAACATAATATGATGATGTTTGATACATAAGTGCTAGAATCTTATGCATCACATGGAAATGAAAAATACTGAAATATAACAAATTTTAATGAATATTTCAGTTTGCAAAATGGCAAGTGATGCAGGTGAAGAAAGTAATCCTCTCACTCGAGAGGAAATAAATGAAAAGATTTCAGAAGAGATTGGAAAGGCATTGGAGAAAGGCTTAAAGAAAGTGACTGAGGACATCCAAGGGGCTATTCTAGCCGCCGTGGATGAGAAGATAAATGAGCTAAAGGAGAATCTCTCACAAGAAAGGGAAAGAACAAGAGAGAAGAAAGGTTGTACCTATCATAAGTTTATGGCATGTAAACCACCCATTTATAAGGGGGAGGCGAACCCGATAGCGTGCCAAAAATGGTTAGATGACATAGAAGGAGTGTTTGAAAGAAGTCATTGCGATCCAGTTGATCAAGTGGCGTATACCACCGGCCAACTTCGCGATAATGCAAAGTCTTGGTGGGATGTGGTTAAGGCGGAGAAGGGCACAGAAGGCGTCCGAAACATGACATGGGAGGAGTTCAAATTACCATTCCTTAAACACCATAGCCCGAGAGCGGTGGTGAGTAAAATCAAAGAAGAATTTATGAATCTTAGGCACAAGGGAGAAACTATTGACGTGATCACTGGGGTATTCCTTGACAAGCTGAAATTTTGTACCGAGTTGGTACAAACTGAAGAACAGAAAATCTATCATTATCATAACATGCTCGGTGGGGAATATCGGGAATTTTTGGAACCTTCCAAATATGTGACCTTGACTGAGATTGTGGATGCCGCAAGAAACCGGGAAATAGAGCTCAATAGACAAATGGGGCGGGGTGAAAGGAGGTCGACCGACCCAAATCCGAACCCTTCTAAGAAGCAAAAGAAGAACGAATCCCCAGCTAAAAGCGACCCGAAACAAGGACAAGGATCCTCAAGTTGCAAGATTTGCCACCGAACTCATAAAGGGGAATGCTACTTCAAGACTAAACCGTGCCCAAACTGTGGAAAGACCGGACACATACTTAGTGATTGTACCTCCAAAGTGAGAGTTTGCTATCATTGCTATCAACCGGGTCATGTAAAAGCAGCGTGCCCGGAATTGTTGAAGACCAAAGAGGCAAGGGAGACAAAAGTTTCAAAGGAAGACCCCCTAAAGCTAGAGCAAGATCTTTTCTATTAACGGCCGAGGAGGCCAAGGTGGAGCCCGACGTGGTTACAGGTATATTCTTAGTCAATTCTATACCCGCCTATGTTTTGTTCGATACTGGTGCCAACAAGTCATTCATATCACATGAGTTTACTAAACACCCCGCATTTTACTTGACAAAACTAACCATACCCATAGAGGTAGAAGTAGGTAATAACCGAAGTTTCCTTGTTTGTGATGTGTGTCGAGGGTGTAACATCCTCATTGATGGTGAAGAATTCCAAATTGATTTAATGCCAATGGCTATGAGGGAATTTCACATAGTGGTAGGAATGGATTGGTTATCGCGCTACCGCGCCAACGTGCAATGCTACCGCAAGGTGATCGAATTAACTTCACCAAGCGGGAAACTCATTACAATACACGGGGAAGAGAAACCAAATCCCATGATATGTTCATATCTTGAAGCTACCAAGTTGATCCGACATGGGTGAAAGGCATACTTGACCCATGTAATCGATTCCACTCTACAATCACCAAAGTTAGAAGACTTACCAGTAGTGAAAGAATTTGAAGATGTGTTTCCGGAAGAATTACCGGGACTACCACCAGAGAGAGAAGTAGAATTTCACATAGAGTTGGTGCCAGGGGCTAAGCCGGTTGCTAAAGCACCTATCGGTTGGCACCACCTGAGCTCTGCGAATTGTTCTCACAATTGCAAGACCTTCTCGAAAAGGGGTTTGTACGGCCAAGTGTTTCCCCATGGGGAGCACCGGTTCTTTTCGTAAAGAAAAAGGACGGTAGCATGCGCATGTGCATTGACTACCGGGAATTAAACAAGTTGACGGTAAAGAATAGGTACCCTCTTCCCAGGATCGATGATCTATTTGACCAATTACAAGGCGCGAGCTGGTTTTCAAAAATAGACCTGAGGTCGGGGTACCATCAATTAAGGGTACGTGAAGAAGACATACCGAAGACCGCTTTCCGGACCCGTTACGGTCACTATGAATTTCTCGTGATGTCATTCGGACTAACGAATGCACCCGCAGCCTTCATGGATCTCATGAACCGAGTGTGCAAGTCGATGCTTGACAAGTCCGTGATAGTGTTCATCGACGACATTTTAGTCTACTCCAAGTGCGAGGTGGATCATGCCAAACACTTGCGGGAAGTGCTAGAGACCTTAAGAAGAGAGAAGTTATATGCTAAATTTTCAAAGTGTGCCTTTTGGATTAGAGAAGTACAATTCCTCGGGCACGTGATAAGTTCTGAGGGGGTGAAGGTTGATCCGTCCAAGATTGAGGCGATTACAAAATGGGCCCTGCCGAGGAACCCAACCGAGGTTAGAAGTTTCCTTGGGCTTGCGGGGTATTACCGGAGATTCATACAAGATTTCTCAAAAATTTCTATGCCTTTGACCAAGCTCACTCGTAAAGATGAAAGGTTTATTTGGGGAGCCGATCAAGACAAAGCTTTCCAAACACACAAGGATAAGCTTACTCAAGCACCCATCCTTACACTTCCCGACGGTTCAAACGACATGGTGGTATACTCCGATGCATCACAGCAAGGTCTCGGGTGCGTGTTAATGCAAAATGAAAAAGTAATCGCGTACGCCTCGCGACAATTGAAAATCCATGAGACAAAATACCCGACTCACGACCTCGAGCTAGCGGCAGTAGTCTTTGCATTAAACATATGGAGGCATTACCTCTATGGAGTAAAGTGCACCTTATTTACCGATCATAAGAGTTTGAAGTATTTCTTCGAACAGAAAGATCTCAACATGAGACAAAGGAGATGGTTAGAGACAATAAAAGACTATGATTGCGAAATTCATTACCACCCAGGAAAGGCGAATGTAGTAGCCGATGCCTTAAGCCAAAAAGGGGATTATAAGCCAATACGCGTGAGATCTATGCAATTGGTGGTAAGCTCGGGGCTACTTGATCAAATCCGGGCGGCCCAAGTCGAAGCCATCAAAGAAGAAAATTGGAAGAAGGAAAGGATCATGGGCCAAGTTAAAGATTTAATGGACGGTAGCGACGGGTTGAAGACTCGGTTCGGTAGAGTTTGGGTGCCAAACACATGCGGTGTTAAAGAGCTCTTGCTTAACGAGGCTCACAAGTCACGCTATTCGATACACCCGGGGGCCACGAAGATGTATCGAGATCTTAAACGAAATTATTGGTGGCCGGGAATGAACGTGATGTGGTGAAGTATGTGGAGAAATGCTTGACTTGTCTACAAGTTAAGGCCGAACACCAAAAGCCCTACGGTAAATTACAACCTTTGGAGATACCGACATGGAAGTGGGAAAACATTACAATGGACCTGCTTACCAAGCTCCAAGAACCGCCCGTGGCTTTGATGCCACTTGGGTGGTAGTAGACTGATTGACAAAGAGTGCCCATTTCCTTCCCATTAAGGAAACCTATACGTCTGAGAAAATGGCGGACGTGTACATGAACGAAATAATCTCGCGTCACGGCGTTCCGGTTTCAATCGTGTCGGATAGGGACACCCGATTTACCTCGCAATTTTGGCGGGAATTTCAAGATCAAATGGGTACTAGGTTACTTATTAGTACCGCTTATCATCCTCAAACGGATGGACAGAGCGAAAGGACGATTCAAACCTTAACCGATATGCTCCGGGCTTGTGCCATTGACTTTGGGGGTACTTGGGACACCCACCTACCGCTTGTAGAATTTTCATACAATAACAGTTACCATGCAAGTATCGGTATGCCACCATACGAAATGTTGTATGGTAGGAAGTGCCGAACTCCAGTATGTTGGGACGAAGTGGGACCTCGCGAAATTGCGCCTAGGGATGTCCTTAGTGCAACAAATGAAAAGATTGAGGCAATCCGTGCTCATTTAAAGGCGGCCCAAGACCGACAAAAACACTATGCGGACAAGAAATACCGAACCATTGAATTCCAACCCGGTGACAAAGTCATGTTGAAGGTGTCGCCATGGAAGGGAATAATTCGCTTCAAAAAGAAAGGGAAATTAAGCCCTAGGTTTATAGGACCGTTTGAGGTTCTAGAACGAGTAGGACAAGTAGCATACCGCTTGCAATTGCCGGATGAGTTAAGTGCCATTCATAGCACTTTCCATGTCTCCCATTTGCGCAAATGTGTGGCCGAGGAAGCAGTGTTTCAACCGCTAGATGATCTTGTGGTGGACACAAAGCGAAATTTGGCTCCTAGACCGGTGGAGGTGTTGGATCGAAAGGTTAGAAACCTTAGAACAAAGACAATAACTCAAGTGAAAGTAAGATGGGAATCGCGCGAAAGGGGTCTCCCGTGACTTGGGAACCCGAAGAAGAGATGAAGCGACTCTATCCATTCCTATTCGGTACGTTTTAAGTTTCGCGGACGAAACTCCTGTAAGGGGGGTGGAGTTGTAACACCCGAAAATCTAAAATATAAAATAATAGCATGATTAATTCGTTAAGATTTGGGTCTAAAGAGGTTTTTGATATTAATCACCAAACAAAAACCAAGTAGTAGGATAGTGACTTTGTGTAATTAGGCAAGACTACAAGGGCCAAAATGGTCAAAGGACCAAATTAAACTAAACAAATTAATAAAAATAGAAAATTGGTGTTGGTGATCAGACTATGATCGACCAAACACACACACCACACACACACAAAATACACCCTCACTCTAAAACACTGATTTCTTCAAAATCTAGAGAGAAAAATCAAGTGAATCTGCTGCATGTTTACATAAAACAAATCACCATCAAAATATGAACAAGAGGTATGTTTAATCTTTTGATTTGGTGATGAATCCCAAAATTTGAGTTCTTGATGATAATTCTCTTTAATGGGTAAATCCATAATTTATGAAGTAGACTAGCTTGTATGAGTATAAGGATATCAAATACCTAACCTCAAGCCTTAATTGTTGATTTTGGGGGTGAAACCATGATATCTATAATGGGAAGAGGTAGGGTTCGACCCCTTGGTGAAAACCCCCCAAGGCCTTGACTAAAAGTTGGTTTAAAATGCTTGTTTATGAACTGATGTTGCTAAAATATGATAACAATAACTTGATGTTGGTTATGATGATTGAAATAGGGTGAAATATGAACTAGGAATTTACTTATAAATTACTAGTCAAAAAGTGCCCGCCAAGTGTTTGTTAAAACGCTTGAATGAAATACGGATAAATAAGTTGTTGGGTGAAAACCACATCCGATAATTTGAACACTTGTATGAGTTGTGTATGTCGTAGGACATTGATAATGGATCCTAACGATAGCTTGGTTTGCTTGGATAGGCGAATCGAGTGGAATCAAGGAAGTTAAGAACGAGGCGGACACTCGCCAAAAGGGGAAGCTTTGAGGTACGTTGTATGTACGTTGTTTGTATGAATTACTTTACTTAATTCTATAAGTTGTTGATGTGTCATTATTGACAAAGATTTGTTGATGGCAAGTTATGCGATTGACCATGTAGTAAGGTTAGATTTAAGGATTTGTGACAATTGATGTAATTAGACATGATGGGAATGATTATTGTTTGTAGCTTAGAAGCTATGGAAGTATAGACAATAGCCGAGACATGATACCTTAGCGATTAGCTATGGTAAACTAGACAAAACATGACCATGTGTATATTGGTCACCATCTTGATCTTGATATGGGTCAAAATGGATGAATTCATGAATATCGAGCAATCGATGTGTAAGACAAAGGCATAGACAATTCCCAAGTGGATTGTAGAGCCCAAGGCATTGATCATTGTAGAATCACCTTAGAACGAGTCTATGTGGGTCGAGTCACTCAACCAAGTTAAGGAAAGTGGCTTAAACTGACCCAAGAACAGATCAGAAATTCTGAACGGATGTTCGGAAGGGACAAACTAGTTAGAAAGTTTATGTGATGACCGAATGGCCCGTTCACCTAAACTGTGTTGCTTACGGTTTTCCGTAGTCGCTCTAATTTGCATTCCAAGCTAACTAACCTTGTATATTATGTGCTTGACAGGTTGTAGGTATGATGGGGCACCCGGATGGAGGATCAAGCAAGCAAACCGAACTAAATATGTCATCTTTTGAAGTCTTTGTGTAGTGTCGTTTTAGAACATGTTGTGTCCAACTAACTATCTTTTCCGCTACGTTTAAACTCTGTATCTAGGTCTGAAGTCTGTTTGAACTTAGCTCCTGTCCATTTATTTTGATACTTGCATCATCTTAATGGGAATGTATGGCGTAAGCTACGCTTCCAGCGTAAGCTACACTGGCCATTAGATATAATTTCCCGAGTGGGTCTGACGTAAGCTACGCTGCCAGCGTAAGCTACGTTGGCCACTGGGCATAATTTCCCGAGTGGGTCTGACGTAAGCTACGCTGCTAGCGTAAGTTACGTTGGCCACTGGGCAGAATTTCCTAAAAGGGGACTGGCGTAAGCTACGCTTGCCAGCGTAAGTTACGCTGGCCACTGGGCAACATTTCCTTAAAGGGCCTGGCGTAAGCTACGCTTCAGCGTAAGCTACGCTGGAATCCTCTTCTATAAGTAACATTTAGCAATGTAATTACATTATTACCCTTTAAATCATGATTAAGAATAGATAAGGGGGAGAGGTGTTACATGATTGGGTCAGACTATGTGAGTAGTGGCGGTGGTGGGTGGTGGGGGTGGAGGCTGAGTGACGTTGTTGTGGGCGGCGTTGGATGGCGACGACGGTGGGTAAGTGAAGATACTGTGACATGGTGGGTGGTGACGATGATGGTCGGTGGTGGCGGCGGTGGTGACGAAGGTGGTGGTTCATGGTTGCAACGGTGGTGGGTGGTGATAATGGTGGTGGTGGGTTATGGTGCTGTTAGTAAAGGGTGAATGACGGATGTGTACACCCCAACCGTTGGCGGAAACATCAAGGTGTCAAGTAGTGACGATTGTTCAATAGCTCATGGACTAGAAATGTAAATATTGATACATTGAATAAATAGTTTATTACATTGATAAGAAATTTAAAATACAAAGATTCTAAAGCGACAAGTCTAACTAAAGTACAATAAAGTCAAAGCTTAAATATAAATCCAAAAGCTTAAAGGAAGCGTCTCAAAACAACCTGAAACATGTACGGAAATAATTTGGTCAATACAAAAATGTATCGGTGAACATACCCTGTTTGAATAAATATAGTAGATAAAGAGTTTCGCAATTCTCGTGTTATACGTCTACAATTTAATGTTCAAGCTATGTACAAATGTCACCCAAAATCAAACCTTTGAGTAGAAATGATATCCAAGAATAATGGGATATCTAGTATATATGTATAGTAGTCGCCCCAATAGTATGTTTATATATAGTATGCGACAAAGCAAATAGTTTACACATAACAATAGTCAAGTACTATTTATTGCTATGCTAGGCCGCCCAGTGGTTAATGATTAAGGTCATAAGTACACACTATCAGCGAATCAACAAGTAAAACACATACAAGAATTGCGATTGTGGAATATATGATAAAAACATGATTAAGTGAGTGAGTAAATATGCGTACATGAGTCACCCCAAAAGTGTAAAACAGTAAAAGGGGAAAGATATACTCACAGTTTGCGAAAGCGATCAAAATCCAACTTAAGCGGTCGTGAGTTAAGTAATGGGAATTCCGAGGAATTCAACCTATAATGTATATGAATACTAATGAGGAAAAGTCTAAGAGTCTAAAGTATCTAGGGTCTAAGGCATTAGGGTTTGCTAGGCTTACGTAGGGAAGATGAAGTTTTATGATAACCCAACATTGATAATAATTTTTAAATAAAATATATTATGGTTTTAAGATTAAATACGTGACGTAGAAATTATAATACTATGTTTCCACTTATAGGAATATTTTCTATTTTATAGAAAAATATCCATAAAACAGATTTTAATAATTTACATTTAACTAAATAATCAATTATATCTAATTAAATGTAAATAAACTAAAAATACAAGATATGATCCAAAAATGATATTTTGGGAAAAATAATTATTGTTCTGATGTATAAAGGTGAAAACAAGTTTTCCATAATTTTTTCTCAATTTATTTGTATTTAAAATGAATTTAATGAGTTTAAATCATGTTTAAATGATTAAAAATAAGGAAATTAATAAAAATGAATGTTTTCTGAACCAACAATTTTTATTTAAGTTCATGATACATAAAAATAATTTTCCAGAAAGTTTGGGTTAAAATCTTAAAAATGAAATTTTAATCAATTATTTATGATTAAAACTATTTAAATTAATAACATTATGAAAAATAAATATTTTTCCGCAATTTAAAATATGATAATTTTCTATAAAGTGTCAGATGCTACACTTAAATTTTCTTAATTTTTAGATCAAAAAATGAATTTAATATGAATATTCCAAGTTTATATGCATTATATATAATAAATAACAAAAATACAAAGAAAAGGAAAAAAAATACTTTAAAGGAGGTCAGTGCCGGGTTTCGAACTCGGGACCTCTCTCATTGCAGACGTGAATCATACCACTAGTCCATATGATTCTTTTGTTGATATATATTAAACGAAAATTTATTTAAAATATGAGGTGACTTCATCTTCTTCCCCATAACCACAACTAGAAAAACCCTAACCCTAGAAAATTTCAATCATACGATTTAGACAAGATTAGACCTCTTTAATAGAGGGTTTTGATCGGGATTGAATAAGGAATCAAACGGCATAAAAATTTCATACTTACAAGTTCGATATAAGACCCTTTAGTGAACGCAAAGCCGAACCCAAAGAAACTCGATTTCTAAGCTTTCTGGTTTTGATTTATTGCATTTTCTTGTGGGTTTAGATGCGAAAAAGAGTGCAGAAGTCGATGGATATCCTTAATTTAATGGGTTGTAACCTAAAACGAAGGTTTGATGAACCTTTATGAAGGTCGACGGTTACAATGCTAAACCCGATTTAATACGCGTTAATACACGGTTAATGCTCGAATAAAACATTTGTAAACGTTGGGTTAGATGAGAAAGGTGAAGGAAACGGGTAGGGACATTAATGATCATTCAAGATGGTTTAATGATGTAGCGGAATTTGGCGGATTCATATTCCGGTGACCGGAATTTCGATCAGAACAGGGAAGGAGGGATTTCATCTTTTGAACTTTCTAGTATAGGCATGATAGTCCCTCTTGTATAACTTGCTTAGTTTATTGTATAACTAAGTTAGTTTTTATTTTATAAAACTTAACCAAGTTTATTTAGTTTAACCAAAAAGTTTCTAAAACTTAAATAATTTTTTTTATATAAAATCTAATCCAAATAACGTTTTCAATAGACGTCATTTTATTAAAACGTAGATACGATCCATATAAAAATGTGAATGATAAATATACTTTCGATCATTCCATTACTTTCGAAACGACAAAGTTACATGTACTAAAATAGAAATAGTTGAATAATCGAGGGACTAAAATTAACAACTTGTTCGAAGATAAGGGTGACGATTGTCACAGGATGAAAGGAAAAAAAAAACACAAGGGTGGATTAAATGGTTTTCAGGGAATGGAATGACTTGTGGAATGGAGGATTTCGTACCTTTAGCCAATCAAAGCAATATTTTTTCATGTCCATTCCATTCTATTCCATCCAATGGACAAGGGAATGGAATGGACAAAGGAATGGAATGGACAAAAGGAATGAAATGGATGATTACTATTCCATGGTTTGTTTTGTTACCACGTAAGAATGAATGACTCATTACTTTGTATTGTTTGGGAGGTAGGAAAAGACTTAGGAATGAAACCGGCGGTAGTGAGTGGTGGCGATGGTGGTTGATAGTGGGTGCCGGACGACGGTGGTTG
>JAUTDX010005162.1:0-26410 GCA_030844895.1 Ambrosia x helenae | reverse complement strand
TCACTCGTCAGTGGGCCTATTGGTTATGATCGATACGGTTTTCGTGTAAAGACTTACCTAAGACGTAATTAAATTTTGTTAATGATTTTAGTAATTAAATACATTAGTTATATGTCTAAATGACCAGATGTGAGTTTTGTTCATAAACACATCATTGTTGTCTGTTTCAACCTTTGGTGCTGAAACATATCAACATAACTTTTGAGATACATCCCATTAGGCTAATGAGCCTACAACTCGACAGGAAACAGATCTTTACATTTTAGGACCAAAGATTTATTTTTTGAACAGTAGGACCAAGGAAATGAAAGCTGAATTGCAACCTCTGCTAATCTTCCTGTGGCAATAGAAATAGTCTAACGCCATACAAAAGTCACATTCCTAATTGGTTTTAGTTGTTTTTGTTTGCATTGGCTCTGTTAAATGAAACTATACGGCTGCTTAACTGACATTTCCTAAATGGAAATTATAACTTTTGTAGCGAGAACAAATTAAAAATATAGTCAAAAAGTGGAGATGCGGGGTATCAATACCCATACCTCTCGCATGCTAAGCGAGCGCTCTAACCATCTGAGTTACATCCACTTATATTCTTTAGTTTTTACTTTATATACTATCGTATGAAAATATTCTAGAAGGTTCAAATCAATATTATATAGAGGTGACAGACAAGTATGTTATTACATGACAAGTGGGTCATAATATAAACTTTGGTGTGTCCTCCCTCTCCCTATTTATAATTTTATTGTAAAAAATTGTGATTACTTATACAAACAAATGGATTCCATATAAAGTAGAACACTAGAACGTTTAAAAGTTGACATGAGTTAAATATATAAAGGAGAATGTTTAAAGTTGACATGATTGTATACTCTTATGTTTTATTGTTTTAATAGGTAAATAATTGATTAACCAACATGCTTTATCTCTTACACGACTAAAAATATATATCAACTGTAGAAAATATCCTAAACCTGCCTATTGTTTGCTAACGAATTAGCAAGGGATCGATGAGAAGCGTCCTATGAACACAAAATGGTGATAAATATAGAAATTCAAGCGAAGCGATTTTGTGTTTGGGTTAGGTTTTGTTTGTTTCGGCCCTGCAGCCGATGGCCGCTTTGGTTTCTAGCTGGCGACTCTTAAACTGGCTTGTGGATTTTTATAAGAAATAGAAATAAGAAATGAAAGATGTTTATTGATAATATTTTTGGTCCATTACAATTGAATAAGATGGTACAATTTATAGAAATGACTAAACTTTTGGCACAGGACAAGGAGCTAATCTTGGGGCATAATGTAAGGAGACCAAATCTTGGTCAATAATGTTGGTCTTGGGGCATAGAATAAGGAGGAGAAATTATCTCCAATACTCCCCCCTCAAGTTGGAGCGTGAAGATCACGAACGGCCAACTTGCCAAGCAATATTTCTTCATTTTTCGAACACTCCATCTCAAGTTGGAGTGTTTGCTTCTTCTTGCGGGTTCAATAAACCTGACTTTTCTTCTTGCGGGCTCAAAGGAACCTGACTTTTTCTTCTTGCGGGCTCAAAGGAACCCGGCTTTTCTTCTTGCGAGTTTAAAACCCGACTTTTCTTCTTGCGAGCCCAAGGAACTCGACTTTTCTTTTCTTGCGGGTTTCAAAAAAAACCCGACTTTTCTTTCTTGCGAGTTCAAAGAACCCGACTTCTTTTTTTGCGAGCCCAACAAGCCCAAACTTTTCTTCCTTTTTTTTTGCGGGTTTTAAAAAACCCGACTTTTCTTCTTGCGAGTTCAAAGAACCCAACTTTTCTTCTCACGAGTTCAAAGAACTCGACTTTTCTTCTTCTTGCGAGTTCAAATAACTCGACTTTTTTTCTTGCGGGTTCAACAAACCCGACTTTTCTTTTTAGCGGGTTTAAAGATTTGAACCCGACTTTTCTTTCCTTCTTTTTTATTATTTTAAACATCCTCATGCAGTCCATGCTCATATCATTTTCAATTCCAAGACCCCATTACCCAAAAAAAAATATTATTATTACACTTTTTTACCCTTTGAACTCGCAAGAAAAAAAAAGTCGGGTTTATCTCTTTGAACCCATGAGAAAACAGAGTTCTTTGAACCCGCAAGAAAGGAAAAGTCGGGTCATCGAACTCGCAAGAAAAGTCGGGTTCTTTGAGCCCGCAAGAAAAGAAAAGCCGGGTTCTTTCAACTCGCAATAAGAAAAGTCAGGTCTTTGAACTCGCGAGAAGAAAGTCCGAGTTCTTATAAACTCACGAGAAGAAAAGTCGAGTTCTTTGAACTCGCGAGAAGAAAAGTTGGGATTTTAAACTCGCAAGAAGAAAAGTCGGGTTCTTTGAACTCGCAAGAAGACAAGTCGGGTTCTTTTGAACTCGTAGGAAGAAAAGTCGGTTCCTTTAACCTGCAAGAAGAAAAGTCGGCTCCAAATCTATGAGCCCGCAAGAAAAGCAAAAGTCCAACTTGAGGGGGAGTGTTCGAAAAGGAAGAAATATTGCTTGGCAAGTTAGGCGTTTGTGATCTTCACGCTCCAACTTGAGGGGGAGTAAAGAATATTATGCCAATATCTATCTACCCTAATTTGGTTCCACGATTATTGCTCCTACTCATTTGGCTCTATTATTATTGCTCATTCATTACTACCTTTCCTTTAGTCTTTCCCTTTTATTTTGCATCTCTTTGTTGTATATAGAGGCCCCTCTTTTGTATTGTAATCACAAAAACATTAATAAGAAAAACATACATCTTTATCCTATCTCTTTACTTCTTGTACCTAAAATCCATTTGCCGTTTTGAGAGTTGCCGGCTAGAAACTGAGCAGCCCTCGGCTGCTACAGGGCTGAAACAAAACCAAATAGAAAATCGCTTCCGCAAGATTTCTATATGGTATCAGAGCAGGTTACTATCCTGCTTGAAAAAAAAAAACCAACCTATGAGAACCACTACCGACCTTCTCCTAAACCCAAACAACCACCGGTCAAAACCCAAACTCAAACAAAACCTAAACCAAATACAAAACGCTTCCGCTATATTGAAATCGACATTAGCAACCTGAACATTGGAGATAAGGTGTTCATGCACAATGGTCAAAAGTCAACAAAAAAAAGGTAAGAGCCATGAAGTATGGAGCTTAAAGTTGGGCAGATGTTAGAGAAATTGGACTATTGGCTTATACTCATAAAAAGGTATGATTTAAAAAAAATAGGAAATGACTAAACTTTGGGCACATGACAAGAAGCTAATCTTGGGCATAATGTAAGGAGACCAAATCTTGGTCAATAATGTTGGTCTTGGGGCATAGAATAAGGAGGATAAATTATCTCCAATAATAAACACATTCCAGGCACAACATAATCATATCAAATTTTATCAAAAACAAACTCCTTACAATAATCATCATCTACTAGAAGTTCATACAACCTATCAAGTTGATGATAATTCAAATTCTCACCAGACAACCACGGGTGATGGGGAGTTTCCTTGCCCCGTTACACGGTTAACAAACGACACAATCACAACGCTAAGATAATAACCCATAACCCAAAGAATCCCACGAAATCAAAGTAGTTAACGGTCTCATTTTAACCGGTGCTTGAGTAAAAAAAACTCCATTAGCCCCGCCAACACAAAAAGACCAGCAGAGCCCAAAAACAAATATTGAAACGCAATCCACAAGAATGTAATGGGCAACGGGCCTGGTCCGGGCTCATTATCATTTGCCACTTTTTTCATTCGATCTTGACTAGCCCGCAAATGCCATGGCTAAAATAGAGAAGCATGGCCCAAGCCCGACCCCGACCCGTTGGAGATGAGAAATAAGTTTAGGATTTGGCCCATTTTCTAGCTAATGGGATTATGTTGTGGTCGGATAATGGGTCATGATCATCATGAAGATAATGGGGAAAACGGGTAGTGACGCGGGTGGGGACTATGAATGGGCCGATATTTGTGTCATTGTGGACGCTTGTATAATATAATGGCAGATGAATTTATATAACAGTTTCGATATTAGAGATAGGGTTGTTAGACAAATTAAATCGCCTAACTGTGTGTATGATGTGCTTTAGTGAAATACAATGGACTTGTAATTCCATTGGGCTTTCAAATTAACTAGTTGTATAAAATCACGCGCATTGCGCGTTCTTCAATCGAGATTTAGATGAGGTTTTGATCAATCAATGAATTATACAATCGAGATTCCATTTTGGTTGTAAACGTTAAAAAAACAAAGAAATCTACACATAAGGTAACACATGAAATTTGTAACGAAATTACATGATATTATGTTATTTATATTAATAGTATAAATATAACAATATTGAAACACAGTTCAATAAATTACATAATATTATGTTATTTATGTTAATAGTATTGTTATTTATATTAATCGTATATAATATATTAATATTAATACACTTTAATAGTATTATAAATCATTATTTAGTCCTTAATAGCATTTTATGTATATATAAATTAAAAAATAGGAATCTTGAGAAGATATTTAGATTAAAAATTGGCATTCAATGCATGAGTTCTTTTTATTAAATGAATAAAATATCTTTTAATATTATAAAAGAAAGTTACTATTCAAAAAGTTTGTATGTTAATATAGTATAGATATTGAGCTTAAATAAAATATATTGGACTTAATCCGATAGTTTACGGGCTTGAGAAATGTTATTGGGCTGGTCTGTGGTTAATGGATCAGTCCATGTGTTGTACGTTAATCTATCTATAGTCTATATTGTATAAAAGCATTTCGGAACGACACTTTAAATTACATAAAAGTTAAAGAACATTTTTTTAATTTACTGCACAACTCTAAAATGAGGGTATATTAGTCTTTTAACTAATTGCACTTTAATCCCCTAATTTTTACTATACTTTAATTCTCTCAACTTATTAAACTTTTGTCTACTATTTTAAGCGACCATAATTTTTCTTAGGTAAATATCTTAAAAAACTATATCATAAAAATGAGAATTTTATTCTCTTATAGTTTGAGTTTAGTATTGCTATTATATTTTATTGAGTAAATAGCCAAATTCGTCCCTGAGGTTTGGTCAATATTGCTAGATCCATCCAAATTAAGAATTTTTGACAAATAAGCCACTATAGTTACAATTTCATAGCTAAATCCGTCCAAATTACAAACTCAGTTAAATACCAACATTAAGTCGAGGGCAGTTTGGTCATTTCCCTTACTATTAAAATATAATAATAAATAATAAAAGAAATTTAATTAATATTTTCAAAACTTAAGTGGGACCCACCACCCACCTCCTTCTTCCCCTTTCACCCACCTCCACCTCCACCTCCACTTCTAACCACCATCTCCTCCTTCTTCCACCACCATCACCTCGGCCAACCATTAAAATATCAATTTCCCCTAAAACTAATATTAAAATGGATGTATATTGTAGTGTAAAGATGAACAAACGTAGGAATATATTATAGGATGAACAAAGAGTGTCCATAACATTTACCTCGAACAACCAGAAATCAACAGTACTTCACTTTTTCAGAAAAAAAATATAAACACACACCATGGAGGAAGAACCTGCAAATCCAGCGAACAATGGCACGGATCTGGTAACATTCACCGAAGACTTCGACAGCGCGTGCTCTACAACTTTTGTTAATTTATCAATCTTTTATTACTATTATTATTATTATTCAGATCTTGCTTTCAAGATTCTTGGTTTTTATAAAAATTTAATGAATAGATAGCAGACAGAGGCAACGGTGGGGGTGGTGGGCGAAAATGGTAGTGCCTGATGACCTGGGTTTTTTTAGCGAGGGGTGGTCGGGGATGGTAGGTGAAGGTGGATGGCAGTCATGGTGGTGGTGAAAGAAGTTGGATGCTCGTTGGAGGTGTTGAAAGGTAGACGGTTGGGTGGAGGTGGGGTGAAGGTGGTGATTGGTGGTGGATATGTTGGAGACTGTGGCTGAGGTGGTGATGGTGGCCGGTAGAGTGGATGGATGGTTGCAGGTAGCAGTGGAATGGGTGGAGTGTGTGTGTCTGTGTGTTGATGGAAGAAAGAAAGCAAGCAGGTGAAAAGAAGGAAAAAAGAAAATAAACGAATTTAAGATTTAAGTGATTAAAAATTATGAAAAATGACCAAATTGTCCTTGACTTAACGTTGGTATTTAACTGAGTTTGTAATTTGGATGGAATTAGCTATAAAATTGTAACTATAGTGGCTTATTTTGTCAAAAATTCTTAATTTGGATGGATCTAGCAATATTGACCAAACCTCAGGGACGAATTTAGCCATTTACTCTATTTTATTTTAAAAGTATTCATGTATTAGGTGTAATTAATATCTAGAGGTGAACAATAATCGAACCGTTAACCGAAACCAAATAAAAAATAGATAAAACTAAAACAAAATCAATTGAAAGTTGAATTAACTTAAAATTGGTTATCTTTTTTGTATTCTTACTTAACTGAAATTAGCTAAACCGAAACCGAACCATTCATATATCTTAGATTTTATACTATAGAATCGTGACAAGATTTGATATACCGTGCACGTATGATCGATCCAAAGGCGGAAGCAATGGATCAATTGTTGTTAGAGATGAGATATTAAGTTAGAATAATATGGAAATGAAAACACACACACAACACACTCAAATTTGGGCAACACTTCATTATAGGGTTTTGCAAAAGTTACACAATGAAGGCAAGGGGGTCTATTTATAGAGCTGGCTCCCTACACCCGGAGCCTTCCAGGCATAGGGGCTCTTACACCTGGGTTGCCAGGCGTATGAGACTCCCATACGCCTAGAACCTTTTACATTATTCCAGAAATACCCCTAGACCTTCAAAATCAGCATGTTGACGTCTAAAAACATACATATGAGATCCTATATACATATCTAAGATGGGGACATAGCCGTATGGTACACTAACATACTCCCCTTTAGACCTAGCTAGATATCTTCAAAACCCTGCTTTGCTGCACACCATCTTCACGCTTCATCAGCAACCGCTTCAAACTTAACAGAGACCGTAGACCAGTCACATCCAGAATAAACATTCTTGGCAATGTAGTACCTGACTATCTTCTGAAGTGAACCGCTTGATCTGCATCTTGGTCTTGAAAACAAATCTGATTCTGATGTTATGTCTTCATGTCTGCTTCAGATAGATTCACCAACCACATCGGATTGTACACTCTGATTTTGCGCCAGATCTTTGGATCATTCTTCAAAACAATAACTGCTTCAGACGTCACATAGTCATAGTACCAAAATATGAACTTATCCCAGAAATCCTGCTAGATCGGCACAACTGGGATCTTGGTCATAATCGCCGATGGTGTAATCTTGTGCTTCAAGATAGGCTTCCCAGTTATATGATGAATCTCTTTCGACTGGTAGCTCTTCGGATATTGCGGAGTCACATACACCCACCTTGTATTGCTTTCTTTCTCTATCAAACTCTTGAACATGGTCAACGTGTTGCTTGTATTGACCGGCTTCAGTTTGTCTAGATCACGAACGTATTAGTATGGCTAGGATTTGATCTTATAAACATTTCCAAAGTACAAAATGCCACTTTGGAACTTGATCCCTATAGCATCAGCATGAGCCACATAAGTCCAACTAATTATACTACCGGACATGAGATTCCATTTCTGGTTCATCGTCTTTGCTCGAACTGGCTCAGCTTTTCGTCTCGAATACCATGCTTCACATGCCGCTTGAACCCTTGCTTTTCTCTCTTGGTTATAACGGCTGTGACTTCAAATACTTCTCAACTTGTTCATAGTCATACGATTTCGGGACTAGGATCTCAACACTGACTTTTTCATCCTCTTTGACATATTCAGGGTACTCCTTTTCAGTTATGTCTTCAATCTCAATATCATCCAATGGCTCTTCTTCATTAAACTTCTGAGAGCTGTTAGTTGGAATGAATTGTTCATATATTAACCTGGAAACCTAAGCAACTTCTTCTCTACACATTTTTGGAGGTATTTCACCTTCCTCCAGATCCATGTAAGACTTGGTTACTGGGTTTCCGTCGTCGTCTGTGAATAACATATGATAAAAAGTTTGTGTCCATTCAATAAGTATTTCTTTTGACGCGACTACTTCCCTGAATATCCTTTGATCCACTTTAGTAGGACCTAGTTGGGTTGATGATTCACCCATATATACCAGACCCCCCACTCCCATCATGTGATTCCTTTAATCTTTTCTGAATTGGGCATCAGCACTCCTTATTTTGCGATTACTAGCTCCACCATCAGGACCAACATCTTCATCATCTCCACCAAAACTATCTTTCCCTGACTCATGATCATCATTGTAGTCATTGTCATCTTCATCATCATCATCTCCACTGTCATCGCCATCATCATCGTCACCAGCTGTGAACCTTTTGTGTTTGTTGAAATATCAATCAACTCTTTGTTTCAACTTCTTGTTCTTTGACTCGAAAATAGCAAGGCAACTCACAGTTTCATCATGAGAATCAGTTAATTGTCGCATCAAGAGTAGTAGATAATCTTCTACTTTCAGCTCTTGTATGGTGATAATTGTCAAAAACTGGCAATCTCTTGTTCAGAATCAGCTAACTTGCGTTGGTTCTCCAAATTTTGAGCAGTTTGCATGTGTAACATGCTCACAAGGTTATTGATTTGTATTTGGAGAGACAGACCGGTAGATGTGATTGGGACAGGTGAAATTGACAACATAAAAGGTGCTTGTTCAGGTTTTTGGGGAATTTGGAACAATGGGACTCCAATCTCAACAGTAAGTCTTTGCAATACTATATCAACTGAAAGCTGAGTGCATGAAGAAGGCATAGAAACTGCAACTGAGATGGACTCAGTGAAGATTGCAGTTCTAGTAGTGGTTGGTTGAGAAGTTGGGATTGTGGTTGCTTGATGGTTGCAAAAATGGTTTTGGTTTTAGATGGAGTTGTTGTAGTTGGGAGTTTGATGGTTAGTTTGCTTGCAATGCCAGTTTTTCCTTTCTTTGATCTTTTAGGCAACTGAGACATCTTTAGTTCTTTAGACAAAGCTTTGTCTTTACTGATATACATTTAAATATACATATAGAATTCCTAATTAAACTCCCAAATTGCACGTTTTCAATGTTAATTTCATAGATTTGGTACTTAACCGCTTTTTATTGTCTTTGCGGTCTTAAACGGCGCCCAAAGACGAAGTTGAAGAAAATGGGCGCAAACTGGACTAAATGGACATTTCCTGCACATTCTGATGAAAATGCACGACCGTGCAACCCATGTGCACGGCCCTGTGGATTTACTTGACTCGACAACAAGGCAGTGCACTGCCAGTGCACGAGCACGTGCAAGCAAAGTTCTTAGTAACTCAGATCTGCACGATCGTACAGACTAAGTGCAGGACCGTGTGGGTCAGATTTTCTCCGATGCACTGCCAGTGCACAAGCCAGTGCAACCTGATAATTGGTAACTTCTTGATTAGCACGGTCGTGCGGATAAAGTGCACGACCGTGCACCTTTATCAGGTCAATCAATCCACTTGACCCAGTTGTCTGACCCACATAGCCTGATGTCACGATCAAAATAAAGTGCACGATCGTGCACATTTGAAAAACTGTATAAAACAAGGCAACGGGTCTCATCAAATATTGGGTAATTTTCTGTGATCATGGGCAATTTCCAGGCGAGTGAAGCTGCTGTAGTTGGTGTATATCGAGCTTAGGAGTTCATCACAACCCATTATCATCATCCGATCCATCATAATCATTGCATTCTTTTGGTTTGATCTTTGTACTTTATTAAGTTTAGACCTGATTTTGAAGCATTGATATATTGTTTATGATAGAAATGTAACCTATGGGTAAAACACTAGTATTTAGTAGTTTAAGCAATCGTTTGTATGATAATCATGTTTTGTATGAATTTAGCGTTTTTCGTGTTATAATCTTGATTATCATATTGCAAACATGTTTCGTTGTTGTTGGATTCATGGTTATGTTCATGTGACTTTGATGATTATTGTGTTGTGTCAATCGGGTATGTGTTGAAAAACTGTCTGGTTAATCGCTCAGTAGTAAACTAGTTAATTTGTTGATATGTTTACACCATGAAACTGAAACGTGTATTGGTTTCGTTAAAGTCAGGTGAATAATGATCAAGAATGATTATCTGCACGTAGAAGGGTTTAAACTGCTTAATGGTGTTGTTATTGATCTTTGACACAGTTGATGATCTTTTTTAGTTATTTTGGTGAAAATGGCGATCTTAGTAGATTTGTGTTCAAAGTTGGTAAAATGGAATAGTTTGTGATATGCTCTACATTATGCTGGTCTTGTTGGTTGTATTGTGTATTCGGTATTGCTTTCCTTGATTATTGAGGTTAGAAAACTCTTAACGAATAACTAAATTATCTTTAGAAGATTTACATGAGATTATATCAATAGCTCGCTAATGAACAATTTTAGGTGGTTAACGTGTGTTTATCGTGTTAGCTTTCCGAATAGTTATCATGTTAGGATTCCCAAAGGGATACTAATTATCTTAATGGTAATGTGATCTCGTGCCTTTATTTTGTATGTTATGTAGTTAACATGCTTAGGTTGTTTATATAGTATATTTACCTATATATTTGTATTTGGAGTCTTATATATGTTAATTTAGTATTTTAGTTAATCTAGTTTAAACAATTTCCAACTATCTCTTACTGGTAAATTAGGGACCACGTTTCAGTACTATTGCATCCACCGCGTCCATGGATCGATATCCGCTTCTTATCTATGCTTTACTACATATATGATAGGGTACATTGCCTTTTTGTGTTTGTTTTTATGTTAAGGTCTGAACCTTTTTTATAAATATTTAAAACCAATCATGTGTTAGATTCATTGTAAATTTATGAGTTCATTCGCACACGTCATTTACGCTTCAAAGGCCTTTCTTCTTCAGGTGTTTCGTCTATCTCTTCTATGTTTACAACAAACTCCGGATCTCTTGCTACTTCTATCTGCTGTGGCATCATGTGTTCTTGTAGGGGCAACAAGTTCACGGATCTGCCTCAAACATTCCTCCTCTATGATTTGTTTCATACCTCTACCAAGATTCCTCAAATCTTCATCTTCGTCAGTTCCTTCACTATCAGAACCGTCATCTGATTGTTCAGTGACCGGGACATCTTCAGCTAATTGTTTGCCAAGATCAAATAGTCCTAGATGATTCAGCTCAAACATGTCTGGAACTAGGAGCTTCAGAAGTTGGTTCTCAGTTACAGGCACAAAGATTCCTGGCACAATAGTAGCATACATGGCCGATGTAATCACGGGGCCTTAGGGGTTGGTGAAGGCCTAGGAAGATTCCCCTGAGGTCCTTGACCACCCTGCCCGTCATCTCCGCCTTCTCCCCCTAGAGGTTGAATCACCTCAACATCAGAATCATTATCATCGTGTCTCCATTTGTCATGTAATGATGCTTCATAATTAACACGTGCAATGTGGCCAATGATCCTCTTGAATGGAGGTTCATCTTTCAACTTATTAACCTTCATCCGATTGAGGGTAATGTTAGTCATATGGTTCAGTTTAATCCTATCCGCATCAACTTTCGGTAGATCGTGAATCTGAACATCAAAGATCATCTACAAGAATCTCAGGCTCATTAAAGACCTCTTCGTCTTGAATTTCACAGAAACATTCTCTTTTAAGTAATAGAAGATCATCCCCAAGAAGTTGAACGGTTTGTTGACGATGAGAGCTACCATTGCTGATGAAACAGTTTCTCTTGCTGCGTCGAAACTACTAAACCTCGGGCCGATGCAGTGAATGAGAACATGAAGTAAATAACGATATTGTCTGCACATATTTGTCTTCAATAACATTGATGTTTGAATGACACCATTGTACTTCAGTTCCTGGAATAACCCTCTGATCAGAGAACTCGATCGGATCTTCTTCGCTATCATTTAAATGTAGAGCATATCTGATTGACTGCTTTGTAATCACGGTTTCCCGATTGTTGACTCGTCCTACAATCGCTATTGGAGTACGATTGCAATCGAGGCTAGCCGTCACCCAAAATTCTCTATGATGACTCAGATACGGCATGTAATCAGCAGAAATATCATAATGAATCCTCAACCACTTCTGAAAGTTGATGATGTCCACGTAATCAGCTGTATTTGGTGTATCGGGATTCAAATGGTTTCCTGATTGTTGACTCATCCTACAATCTCTATTGTATGACCCTCGGTAACTGTTGTTGTTGAAGACAAGAAGGCTTTGCTTTCGGACTTAGCTCTTCCAGCTGCTTTGCTTCTATCTCTCACAAGTAGGCATGTCAACTCAAGCGGTTTGTCAAACTCAAGATCGTCGGTGGTGTCGTTTAAGTTTAACTGGGGACGAACATCTGATCCACCTACAGACTAGTTCGGGTCGTTGTGCCTTAAGTAGTCTTGGACCGCTTAGACGAACGACCTATGGTGCCTGTGGACAAGATGCCACTTTAGAGATTTTCAAAGGTCCCAAAATTTTTCCGTACTGCTAAATCAACATCCATAAATAGCTCTAATTATTCATAGGCAGCCGTCATGACGTGTACATCGTTCGATCCGCTTGTTCTTTGACGATTAGCAAGGCGGTTGAAAATGTTGTTGAAGTTGCTAATTGTTGTTCTCATTTTGGTCAATTTGCCTGAGAACAAGTCATTGGTGCGATAAGGCTCGCGGTGCATCTTGGGTGAAAAAAATTTCGCGGATGCGCCCCAAAACATGCTTTACCCTTGATCTTCGCCTATATAAACAAATTTATAGTAATAAATTAGATAAACAATTTTATAAACATTTTAAATAACTTATGTAATAATATATATATACACACACACCAACAATGAGGTCTTTGGAAACGTCGAGCAATGATCATGCCAAAGCGAACTCTTCCTTCATTGTCCACTTCTCTTGTGGATTTGGAGCATGTTCTTTGTCCAATTACATCTTACGATGTCTACATGTTGGCCGACTTCCGGATGCGAATTAGGTTTCGGGTACAAGTTGGGTTTTTTAGTACGATTTGGGTTTCGGCTATGAATTGAGACATAATGGGAGACATTGGGGGTTGTGTAAAATAATATACAAACACAGGCATTGCATGTGTGGGGTTATTAGGGGTCGTGATGATGACATGTCCCATCGTGGTGAATTATTCGTGGGAAGTGGACAATATTCACTCGGTATTAGCATTGGTATTGGTCTCCCACAAGGAGTCTTGAGTTTGCATGTTACGAGGTGGGTTGTTGGGATCAAATGTGTTTAGGTCGCTGTTATACGAACACATGGTGGAAGTGGGTTTTGAAATGAGATTTTAGGGTTTTGAAAGGAGATATAATTTTTAGTTGTGAGATGAGAGTAGAGAGTCGCGTGTAAAAAAAATGAAATGTAGTTGATTTATATAGATTTAAAAGAGATGTGTGTGTATACATATATATTTACTTTATGACTATTTTCAAACGGTTTAAAATTTGCAAGCCCCACAAAAGTGTCTGTGTGCCCTAGATATTGGGTTGGCGAGGGATAAATAGCGCCCACTAATGGCGCAGAAGAAACAAGGGGCGCTATTGAACAAAAAAAAAGGCTGAGGTGGAGGGGGCGCCACCCCCACCTAGGCAGCAAATGTTTCTACTAAGTAGGCTAGCTTGATGCAATTTAATTAGTATGCATGCTTAACATACAATTTTAAAAAAGCATTATTTTTTATTTAGTTTGTATTATATAATGTGTTTGTTGTGCAAGTATAATGAGTTGATGATGCATTAGAGTTAGCAAACCCAACTTCATACTAATTATCTATAGAGATCTGGGAAAACTTCTCATAGGTACATTCTCTTTGTGGGGTATGTCCTTGATAAGTTGGGCTATATTTATAAAGCCCCTCTTTCTGATTGGTCCACGTTGCAGCTGAGTCAGTATGGAGAGATAAAGTGAAAAGGGGGTGTAGTAGCCCCAATTAATATTTTATTTTATCTTTTAAATTAAAAAATAATAAAAATAATAAAGAGAGAGAGAGAGTATTAGGTGGCATGCAATGATTGGAGA
This sequence comes from Ambrosia x helenae, assembly GCA_030844895.1. NCBI lineage: Eukaryota > Viridiplantae > Streptophyta > Magnoliopsida > Asterales > Asteraceae > Ambrosia > Ambrosia x helenae. Next base: position 12,350 of record JAUTDX010005162.1, on the reverse strand, counting down.
GGGGCTAAACAAACTGGCGCTATAGTGGTCACGCCAAAACAAGTTTTGCAAAAATAGAGCCCCTATGTAATGGTGTTTGGGGCTCTATTTTACAAATAGCGCCCAAACTCACGCCGCATTAGATACACTCTAAGGATTCTTACACAGCAAAACCTCTGGGCTTTAACCCATTTATAAAAATAGTAAGTTGGCAAGATTCAAACCACAAAAATAAGTGATTCAAATTTGTACAAACTTTGTTGACGAATTAGTGGTCATATCTGCCGGCTCTTATTATAGATATCATTGTTCACATATGTCAAAAATATCCCGTTTGAGTTCATACAAGATATAAATTAAAGGGTCATGCTAAAAGGTTTGGGTCTTATAATTAGCCCATTAATTTAAATTGGCCTCTTTGTTGCATTGTAAACTATTGGTTTAGTTTTCGTTAACAGGCAAAGAAGTTTATTCTTGGATGGACTGAAAAGATATTACCTATTAATGAACTTTTGCTTCCATGAAGTACAATAAAGTTGTGAGGAAGCTAGACACATAATATTTTGCAGAATAGAACCAGGATGTTACTCCCTTGTATCACCTTCTTGTTTCTAATGCTAGGAACTTCAAGATCATCAGACACCATAGCTATGAATCAAAACATCTCAGATGGTCAGACCATTCTTTCAAATAACTCAAAATTTGAGCTTGGTTTCTTTAGCCGGGCAACTCCAAAAATCGGTACCTGGGTATATGGTTTAAGAACACATCGGCGCAAACGGTTGCATGGGTTGCAAACCGCGAAACTCCACTTACAGATAACTCGGGTATGGTCAAACTGGACAACAAAGGGAACCTGTCTCTTGTTAATGGTAGTGGCAAAGTCATATGGTCATCCAACTCCTCTGCATCTGGCACAAGTATAAATCCCGTAGCACAACTCTTGGATACAGGCAATCTAGTAATTAAGAATGGAGAAAAACCGAACAATGAAATTTGGCAAAGTTTTGATTACCCTGGAGATACCTTCATGGACGGAATGAAGTTGGGCAAGAACTTTATAACCGGAAGAGAAACATATCTGACATCATGGAGGAGTACGGATGATCCTTCCCCAGGTGAGTATACATTAAAGTTTTTATCGGTTAAGGGTAAATATCAACAAGTATATATCAGGAAAAGCTCTGATATTGAAACAAGGCTCGGGCCCTATAATGGCATATCATTTTCTGGACGGCCACTCCTTACTCCTGAAACTGCTGATCCAGCATTCGCTAGTAATATGGTTGTGAATCAGAACGAGGTGTATTTCGCTACTTATTCTGTGAAAAATACCACCACGATCTTGTCAAGAACGATAGTAACTTCTGATGGTAAAATGGAGATCTCGTGGCTAAAATATCCAAACCAAGAATGGATGCAGAGTCTCACCTTACCAGTAGATTATTGTGACAACTATGGAGTGTGTGGCCCGTATGGGAGCTGCAATACAGACACTTCTCCTTACTGTGGCTGCTTGAAAGGATTTGAACGCAAATCAGAAAATACAAGTGTTTGTCGACAGAGCATACTCTTGGATTGTGGGCCTGGAGAGGGATTTCGTAAGTTTTCAAGCTTGAAATTGCCAGACACGCAGAACGCTGTGTTTAGCAGCAACATGAGCCAACTAGATTGTGAGGCAGCTTGCAAGAATAACTGCTCGTGCACCGCTTATGCAAATCCAAACATCAGTACAGGTAGGGCTGAAGGATGCTTGCTATGGTTTGGGGATTTGATTGATGTCCGAGTTTACCCACAAAACGGGCAAGATCTTTATGTTAGACTTGCTGCCTCAGAATTATCGGGTAAGACAATAACATTACAAAATTAATGCATTTCATGTTTCAATCTGTTAACCATGTAAATCTTCTAGACCTCCATTCCAACTTCAACAGAAAGAAACAAGTAGTTATGGTCGTGTCTTTGTCAATATCAACTGGCTTGACTTTATTGGCACTATACATTAGGAGAAAATGGAGGAAGAGATCAGACGTAGCGAGAGAAGGCAAGTGACATCGGTCTGGATTGCTATTTGTATTTGTATGCTTTACATATAAGTTAATACCTTACGAATAATAACATCTGAAAATAAGATCAATTACCAAATAAATTCTACATATAAGTTACTACCTTATGATCAATGTTTAAAAATAAAATCTTTTTCTCGATGTCCTTTTTCTAGGTCGACCTGAAAATGTCCTTGATAAAGATTACATTAGCAGCAGCCAGATGGGAAGTCCAGATGTTCAGTTGTTTAGATTAGCTAAAATTTCTAGGGCTACCAATGACTTTTCGGTCGACAACAAGCTGGGAGAAGGTGGGTTTGGACCAGTTTACAAGGTAAATGATTGATATGATTTAGATACCAGTAACTAAATAAGTGCATATTGAACAACTTTGGATTTACATTAAATACAAATGCATTACTATTTATAATGACAATCTTGATCCACAAGGGTGTGCTAGAAGAAGGACAAGAGATTGCTGTGAAACGGCTATCAAAGTTCTCTCGACAGGGCCTTGATGAATTCAAAAATGAAGTTATATGCATTGCTAAACTTCAGCATCGGAATCTTGTAAAGCTCTTAGGATGTTGCATCCAAGGCAATGAGAAAATGTTAGTCTATGAATACATGCCTAACAACAGCCTGGATACTTTTATATTTGGTTGAGCTCTCTTACAGTCCTAAATACAGATTTGTTAAAACTGCAAACAAATACAATACACATAAACTACTTTGTTGCAATTTGAGCAGATCAATCAAGGAAGCTGTTACTTGACTGGCCACAACGATTCCATATAATTTATGGGATTGCTCGAGGTCTTCTTTATCTTCATCAAGATTCCCGGCTTAAAGTTGTACATAGGGATATAAAAGCAGGTAACATTTTACTGGATCATCAGATGTGTCCAAAGATATCAGACTTCGGCTTGGCCAGAATGTTTAAAGCAGACGAGAGCGAAGCAAATACTAAGAGAGTTGCGGGAACTTTGTAAGATTCCTTGAACTTAATTTGTATTGTTCAATCTGTATTTGTGTTTTATATATGTCTTGTGTGTATTTATTCAGGGGCTACATTTCTCCAGAGTATGCAGTGAATGGTCTCTACTCGGTAAAGTCAGATATTTTCAGCTTTGGGGTGTTAATACTAGAAATTGTCAGCGGGAAGAAAAATAGAGGTTTTGTTCATGAAGACCATGATGATAACCTTTTGGGACATGTAAGTGTGATGAATATTGTCAGTCATTGATTGAAATTATACTATGCATTGGCTATTAGAATATATGTAGATGTATGTAAGGGTAGGTTCAATAAAAACCATCAAACTAGTGAGGAACCAAATGGACCTTTTTGAACCCATAATGAAGGACGAACAAATTGAAATGAAATGTTGTGATCTATGTAACAGAAGAGATGTAATACTTGGAGATCACAATCATCTACTTAAATCTTATTCACGGTTAAAAATAGTTTATTTGGTTCCTTATTGTTTAACGCTTTTTATTTGAACCTCTCACCATGTATGTATGTTGCAATTTACCAATATGAACACATATGTGAAGAAGTATTGAGTTCAACATGGATATTGAAGCTTGCTATAAAAACTCTCATGGTGTAGCTTTGGATATGATCTACCTTTTTGTTTATTAACATGGATTCATGTGATAGGCATATGGAGACTTTACAAAGAAGACAAGACTCTCGATCTGATTGATGAATGTTTGCACACATCCTTTTCTGCTAGTCAAGTGCTGCGATCAGTAAATATCGGCCTATTGTGCGTGCAACAACGAGTAGATGATAGACCTGACACATCAACTGTGGTTGCAATGTTGGGTGGTGAAGGGTCACTTCCTTCTCCTAAAAAACCAGCTTTCTTTATTCAAGGAAGTGAAGTCAACTCCACCTCTCTTCATCATGTGTTATCACCATCAGTTAATGGAGTATCAATAAGTCAACTAGATGGCAGATGATGAGAAGAAATTTTTGAATTACGTTTAAGGTATTTTTATATAAATTATTATATAAAGAATGTTAGAAGTTGTAATGTGTAAGTATCTTTATTTGTTAATTCTCACTCTAAATTATATTATCTAAAAGTTTTTGTTCATGATTATTTAAAATGATTGTTCGGATTATGTTTTGAAACTCCATATTATAGATTGGTTGTACCAGTGCGATGAATATTGCAACGTCACGGCCGGATTCCTAAATAATAAAGCTATCTTAGCGTAATGTTTCTTAGGTCATAAGGATTTAGGTGTACCGTGTACTAGGACTCTTGGTCTAGTTTCTACATTGTAAACTTTGTTCTGACACTAGCCAGGTTAATTGCCCTTAATGGTTTACCAATCCAATTTACCTTGATATATTAGGGCTAGCTGTAGCCAAAGGGGGATTAGTTGGCTTTTGAAGTCCACCTTAAGTGTGTTAGCGATCCGTTACACTTAAAACATTGACCCATATGTTATATTAGGTTATACTATTAACTTTTAGAAAATATTTGACATATATAATTCTGATAAAAATGGGTCAGATCTGTCGTCACTCGTCAGTGGGCCTATTGGGTAATGATCGAACGGTTTTCGTGTAAAGACTTACCTAAGATGTAATTAAATTTTTGTTAATGATTTTAATAATTAAATACATCTATCTATAATCTATAACTTATAATAAAATAATTGAGTTTGTATGAGGTGGCATTCAATGGAGCCTCAACCCCCCCATTAAATATTAAATGTGCCATGTGACACCTTAAGGTGATAGTATTAAATTTATTATTAAAAAAATATACTATGTGACAAAATAAAAAAAACAAATAATAATATAAAACCTAATCTACTAAAATTAAATTGAGTTATTTTAGGAAAAAATAATTTAAAAACAAATTTAAATTTTTCTTTTTTATGTTTCCTCCCATAATTTTTAAACGTTAATATCTTTTATATACGAGAGTTTTTAAAGAAAAAATTACACCAAATTAACGAGCGTTTTATTATCTTTCCAACGAGTACCATAGTGCTATATAAAAAACGGAGAAAAAAATGACTATTTTTTGTGGGGTTTCGTTCATACAGGAAAAAAATACAAAGTGTTCTGCTTATTCATTAATCATGTTTTTATTTTAAACCAGGTTCTTATCGACGATATTGAAATTCAGCCCAATCGTCATGCTATCATTGGAATTTTACTCTTTAAAGATGCATAGGTATACTTCATCAAGAAAAGTTAAGAGAAAGAATCGCGCAACACTGCAACATATGGTGTCACCTTATAGCAAGGTTATTTTTTTTTTATTTAATTACAAGAGTAATAATTATAACTATTAGTATTATTATAATTGTTACATTTTTCAACCTGGGACGCTCCCGGTATAAAAGCTAGTTAGTGATATGTCTAAATGACCAGATGTGAGTTTTGTTCATAACACATCATTGTTGTGTGTTTCAACCTTTGGTGCTGAAACATTCAATATAACTTTTGAGATACATCCCTTTAGGCTAATGGCCTATAATGAGCCTATAACTCGACAGGAAACATGATCTTTACATTTTAGGACCAAAGAATTTATTTTTTGAACAGTAGGACCAAGGAAATGAAAGCTGAATTGCAACCTCTGCTAATCTTCCTGTGGCAATAGAAATAGTCTAACGCCATACAAAAGTCACATTCCTAATTGGTTTTAGTTGTTTTTGTTTGCATTGGCTCTGTTAAATGAAACTATACAGCTGCCTAACTGACATTTCCTAAATGGAAATTAATATAGTCAAAAACTGGAGATGCGGGGTATCGATCCCCGTACCTCTCGCATGCTAAGCGAGCGCTCTACCATCTGAGCTACATCCCCTTGTGTTGTTTAATTTTTTACTTTATATACTATCCTATGAACATAATCTAGATGGTACAAAACAATGTTATATAGAGGTGACAGACAAATATGTTATTACATGACAAGTGGGTCATAATATAAACTTTGGTGTGTCCTCACTCTCCCTATTTATAATTTTATTGTAATTTAAAAATTGTGATTACTTATACGAACAAAAGGATTATATATAAAGTACAACACTAGAACGTTAAAAAGTTGACATGAGTTCAACACATAGAGAGTGTTTAAAGTTGACATGATTTTACACTCTTATGTTTTATTGTTTTAATAGGTAAATAACTGATTAACCAACATGCTTTATCTCTTACACGACTAAAAATATATCAACTGTAGAAAATATCCTAACATGTCTATTGTTGCCAACGAATTACCGACTGATGACAAGTGTTCCTATGAACACAAAAACGGTGATAAACACATTCCAGGCACAACATAATCATATCAAATTTATTAAAAACAACTCCTTACAATAATCATCATCTACTAGAAGTTCATACAACCTATCAAGTTGATAATGATTAAAATTCTCACCGGACAACCACAGAGATGGGCGTTTCCTTGCCCCGTTACAGGGTAACAAACGACACAATCACACCGCTAAGATAGTAACCCATAACCAAAGAAGCCCACGAAAAAAAAAAGTCGCTAACGATCTCATTTTAACCGGTTCTTGAGTAAAAGAAAACTCCATTAGCCCCGCCAACACAAAAAGACCAGCAGAGCCCAAAAACAAATATTGAAACGCAATCCACAATAATGTAATGGGCAACGGGCCTGGTCCTGGCTCATTATCATTTGCCACTTTTTTCGTTAATCTCGACTAGGCCCGCAACTGCCATGGGTAAAATAGAGAAGCATAGCCCAAGCCCGACCCGTTGGAGATGAGAAATACATGTTTAGGATTTGGCCCATTTTCTAGCTAATGGGATTATGTTGTGGTCGTATAATGGGTCATGATCATCATCAACTCCGAAAACGGGTAGTGACACGGGTGGGACTTGGAATGGGCCGATATTTGTGTTCATTGTGGCCGCTTGTATAATATAATGGCTGGTGAATTTATATCACAATTTCGATATTAGAGATCGGGTTGTTAGACAAATTAAATCAGCCTAACTGTGTGTCTGTTGTGCTTTAGTGAAATACAATGGACTTGTAATTCCATTGAGCTTAAATAAAATGTATTGGACTTAATCCGATAGTTTATGGGCTTGAGAAATGTCATTGGGCTGATTTGTGGTTGATGGGTCAGTCCATGTGTTGTACGTTAATCTATATATAATCTATACTATATAAAATGCATTTCGGAATGACACTTTAAAATACACAAAAGTTAAAAACATTTTTCAATTTCCTGCATAGAATACAATCCTAAAATGAGGGTACATTAGTCTTTTAAGCACTAATTACACTTTAATCCCCTAATTTTCACTACACTTTAATTCTCTCAACTTATTAAACTTTTGTCTATTATTTTAAGCGACCATAATTTTTCATAGGTAAATATCTTAAAAAGTTACATCATAAAAATGAGTATTTTATTCTCTTATAGTTTGAGTTAGTATTGCTATTATATTTTGTTTTAAAAATATTCATGTGTTACATGATTAATACCTAGAGGTGAACAATAAATGAAATGTTAACCGAAACCAAATAAAAAATAGATGAAACTAAAACGAAATCAATTGAAAGTTGAATTAACTTAAAACTGATTATCGATTTATTTATTATTATTATTAAATTTTTTTTTTTTTGCATTCTTATTTAACTGAAATTAACTAAACCGAAACCGAACCATTCATATATTCTTAGATTTTAAACTATAGGATCGTGACAAGAATTGATATATCGTGCGCGTATGATCAATCCAAAGGCGGAAGCAATGGATCAATTGTTGTTAGAGATAAGATATGAAGTTAGAATAATATGGAAATGAAAAACACACACAACACACTCAAATTTGGGCAACACTTCATTATAGGGTTTTGCAAAAGTTACACAATGAAGGGCAAGGGGGTCTATTTATAGGGCTGGCTCCCTATGCCTGGAGCCTTCCAGGCGTAGAGGCTCTTACGCCTGGAACCTTTTACATTATTCCAGAAATACCCATAAGTTTCAAAATCAAACCTTTGACGTCTAAAAACATACATATGAGATCCTATATATATATATATCTAAGATAGGGACATAGCCGTAGGATACACTAACATACTCCCCCTTGGACCTAGCTAGATATCTTCAAAACCCTACTTTGCTGCACACCATCTTCACTCTTCATCAGCAACCGCTTCAAAATTCGATAACAGAGACCTTAGACTAGTCACATCTAGAATAAACATTCTTGGCAATGTAGTACCTGACTATCTTCTGAAAGTGAACCGCTTGATCTGCATCTTGGTCTTGAAAATGAATCTGATTATGAAGCAATGTCTTCATGTCTGCTTATATAGATTCACCATCCACATCGAATCGTACACTCTGATTTTGCGACAGGTCTTTGTATCATTTTTCAAAACAATAACTGCTTCGGATGTCGGATAGTCATAGTACCAAAAGATGAACTTGTTCGAGAAATCTTGCTTGATCGGCACAAGTGGGATCTTGGTCATAATCTCTGGTGGTGTAATCTTGTGCTTCCAGATAGGCTTCCCAGTGATATGATGAATCTCTTTGACTGGTAGCTCTTTGGACATTGCGGAGTCACATACACCCACCTTGTATTGCTCTCTTTCTATATCAAACTCTTGAACATGGTCAACGTGTTGCTTGTCTTGATCGGCTTCAGTCTGGCTAGATCACGAACGTACCACTATGGCAATGACTTGATCTTATAAACATTTTCAAAGTACAGAATGCCGCTCTCGAACTTGATCCCTATAGCATCAGCATGAGCCACAAAAGTCCAACTAATAATACTACCAAACATGAGATTCCATTTCTGGTTCATCTTCTTTGCTTGAACCGGCTCAGCTTTTCTTCTCGAATACCATGCTTCACATGCCGCTTGAACCCTTGCTTTTCTCTCTTGGTTATAACGGTTGTGGCTTTAGATACTTCTCAACTAGTTTATAGTCATACTATTTTGGGACTGGGATCTTAACACGGACTTTTTATCCTCTTTGATATATTCAGGGTACTCTTTTTCAGTTATGTCTTCAATCTCAATATCATCCAATGGCTCTTTTTCATTAAACTTCTGAGAGCTGTCAGTTGGAATGGCTTGTTCATATGTTAACCCGAAAACCTGAGCAGCTTCTTCTCTACACATTTCTGGAGGTATTTCACCTTCCTCCAGATCCATGTAAGGCTTAGTTACTGAGTTTTCGTCGTCGTCTGTGAAGAACATATCATAAAAAGTATGTGTCCATTCAATAAGTACTTCTTTTGACGCGACTACTTCCCTGAATATCCTTTGACCCTCTTTAGTAGGACCTGGTTGGGTTGATGATTCACCCATACAAGACCGCCCCACTCCCATCATGTGGTTCCTTTAATCTTTTATCTCTGAATTGGGCGTTAGCAGTTGATGGACGGGGTCAATCATGGTGTTTAAGATGCTTAATTGTGTGGTTTTAATGTGAATTGGATGAGTATATTGTTATGAATAAGATAACTACGCTACATTGTGTAATCGCAGGTGAAGCGGCTAAATTGGATGGATTTTAAGATGGAATTGTGTAACGCGTGTGAGCTGAAGGAAAATTATCAAGTCGCGTACACTTGAAAGCGAGTATGGAAAGTGATAGGTGTTCATGAACGCTGGAGCGTTGAAAAGGAACTTTGAATAAGCCAAGAAAACCCGAGTTGGAGGCTATGAATAATAATAATAATAATAATAATAATAATAATAATAATAATAATAATAATAATATTTAAATGAAAGTCTCATTCTCGTGAATGAGAATTTATTATGTTGGTAAAAAGGAGTGCATCAGAAGCTAGGAACCGTAAGGAACAATATTCAAAGTGTCGTTTACGGCTGAAGGCAATAAAAGGAACAGAGGTCTCTGGCCGTAGGCCCTTGTGGTCAAGCCATAACTTACGGCGAGTTGCATAAAAATATGGAAAGTTGTTAGTGAGGTATTATATATATATAAAAAAGGTAACTTTGGTTGTGTGAGGGGATTACTGTTTCCCTCAAATACAATCCTCCAATGCGTGTGTACAACCATGTAATGCATCGGTCGCTTTCCCCTCATCTCTGTCTCTCTTCTCTCCGCTTTACGCCGCCGCTACCTTTTCCGGTGACCGGAGGTGACTGTGGCGATGGTTGGCGATGTGATGCGTGTTCTAGGTGATCGTACAAGTCTTTTTATGCAGGTAAGTTACCTGCTTAACTGGTATGTGCCTTAACCCTTAACATCTGGCTGCCTGTGATACAGTAACTGTGGCCGTATTCGGCTGCCTAGGTGTCGGCTGTTTGTCCCGTGCCCTTGCCAGGCCTGTCTGTCTCTGATTTTCAGATTCGACCCTCCGTTGGCCTGATTGGCATCTAACCCGTTAGGGTTTCCATTATTTGAGCGCTTTGTTTGACGCTTTTGGGTGTTGATTCAAGAACGCCCGGCCTGGACGTCGCCGGTGGCTGCCTTTGCCTGCCTAGGTGGTGTCTGTGGCTGGTGACGTTGAGATTCTTTGGGTGACTCTTTATGTTGGTATAAAAAAACACTGTTGAAGACAACTAAATAATTGGTGCAATGGGTTTTTTTAAGGTTGCACTTAATACATCAACAACACCTTCAAAACAAAGCAACGTTAATGATGCTATGTGATTTAATTGATGGTGCTACACAGAAGTGTTATTTGGGGGTTTTGGGTTACGAATCTGTCGATATCATTGCTGGTATTGGAGGCTGTCTTTCTACTGTTAATAGTAGTTTTTCCGGTTGGCGATTGCACTTGCGGCTATTTGGCCATGATGATTGCGTGTCCAATGCTGATGTCGACTGTGATGGCGTTACAGCAACGCAACCGGTTGACCTATCATTACGCGCCTGAGCCTTTTATGCATTATATAAAGATACTTTGTCAAAACGGTTGACCCGCAACGCGTTGCGTTACGCGCGACAGCCTTATAGGACGCAGTAACCCGTTCGCCACTGCCTCGGCTTTGCTTAAGAGGATGCAAAACCCGTAATAAGAACTAGCAAAACGGATCTTTTTTGAATTTTTTGCTGCAAGCAAACGACTGGCCACGTACACGGCTCGCTTTACATAAGCGATGATGACGACGCATTCATGCGCCTGTGTGCCCTGTGTCCACCGACTTTGATGGCATTCTTGACGATGCAACTGGTTGGCGTGTTTGCACAGGACTCTGTATATTGTCTGAGCTCTATGTATACCTGAATAAATAATTATGCTTAGAAGGTAGTCCATGTTGCAGATAACCTATGGCACATAAGAGGCTGAGAACCAGCAGCCTATTCAATGGATTGGTGACAAATTCAACCCTTGACTGCACCTTAAGTAAGATCATAAATTTGTTTGGGTTTATTTAACTTCTTGATAATTATTGTAAATTAAAACCAAATCATGACTGTATTTTTTCTTTTGGGATGTTTAAAATAAGGTTTCTGCTGCTATTGGAGTTGGGAGCTATATGAATATTTCAATATGGAAACTGACAATGATGGTGGTGGCTAGAGTAAATTTACATATAATTTATAATAGAAAGTCAACTATATTTTTCCAATGTGATTAATTTGAATACATGTGGTCCGTTCTTTATTCATCTTGCGAAGCTGTTTTGGGTAGGCTGCGAGGAATTATTGTGTGCTTTTGCGCAAGGGCTCGATTAGTGATGATGGCATGCCTAGCCCGGTTGACTGTATCTACTGCCTCATGTGTTTGCGCCTATTGCAGGCATGTTTTTATTAGTTTATAGCATGCATTTTGTTAGTTTATAGCATGCATACGGATTCTCCTTCATGTATGTCTGTCTTTATTTAACACTTTGTATACTAATGTCTACTTTGTGTGGCTTGCAGTATTGTGGAGAAGTTCTTCATGTACTTCATACTATTTATTGGTTAGATTAGACTATTGTACTAGGTGTTGACTCCAGACGGAGAGTGAACACCGCAGGTGTAAGCTCCGAGCCGGCATGATGGAACGACGATGATGGTACGCTTTGGCACGTCATATTCCGCGGGTTCAACGCGGGGCGGCTATATATGACACCGTAACCTGCTCGCCCCCGCCGCGGCAACGCGCGGCGGGTATAAACCTAGTTAAAGATAATATGTATAAACCCTATGGGATCAGCCGTCATTCTTGAAAAATAAAGGAATCCTTTGGACGATTTTTGAAGGAATTCACCGTAGAACAACATCAAGCAATCAATCTATCATCCAAATCAAGATGCTTTCAAGTGTTACTCATTCCTGAACGTGTTCTACAACACCATGAGCGGCTAATTATCCGTGACCCTCTCCGGGTGA
>JAUTDX010005161.1:0-29284 GCA_030844895.1 Ambrosia x helenae | reverse complement strand
AACTGAGTTTTTTAACAGAAGTTACCCTAAAGGACATAAGGTGTAACAAATTGATAAAACAAAGACATCGGGAGTTAAAAATGTCAAAAAAAAGGACAAAGGATGCAAATTCAGGTAAAACTAAAGGCAATCTGTGTAATTCTCTCAATAAATAATAAAAAGCCTGCCAAAATACAGTTTTGTTGCTTTCCAAGACATATAGGGGTGTTTACAACCACTTTAATCACACCTCTACTACTCTATAATATATCTTCTTCGTCTCCATTCCGCCTTCTCAAGCTCATCCTATTCCCTCTGCACCTTCACAACCCGTTGGAGTAATTATGATTAGTTCTACCATTTTCTTCTTAGTTCAAGGGTGTGAACTTTATAATTCATGGGGTACGGTGTCAAAAATTTCTTAAGGGCACTAGAGATTACATTGCAGATTTTTGTTAATCGAAAAAAATTCAAGGGGGCGCCGCCCCCCTTGCGAAATGCCTAGGTCTGCCCCTGTGTATAACATGGCGGATCTAGATTAAAATTTTAGGGGTAACATACAAAAATAAATTTTACTCCACTTTCATACAATGTAAACGAAACAATCGATATTCTCTTTCTGTATTAATGGAGCTGTCATCATATTATTCTTTTCTGCATCTTAATATATACATTTTAGGCTCGATACCGGCCCGTATCCGGAACCATACTCCATTTATACCCAAAATACTCGGAACTAGTTATACCCTATACCGGATATCGCTTTTTTTAATACCGAATAAAATAATTGAATTTTTAAGTATATGTTTATATTTACTTTACAACTTTTAATATTTTAAGGTTTTTAAAATGGCATATTATAAAATAAATAATTTGTACTTCGATGAATTTATGTTATTGCAATTTATTATAATTATTTTTACAAATTACAAACCAAATATAATTTTTTAAACGACTTTATTTTTACGTAAAATGATTTAAAAAAAATCTAACTTCTTTAAATCGAGTATTAATTTTTTCTCCCCAATACCCGTATACTCAAACTCTATCCAGTTTCTCTCAATACCCAATTTTCATATTCCGTTCATAACCGGAAACGGTTCCACACCAAGAAGCGGTTCCACACCAGGAAGCGGGTATTAAAAAACCCCGATATGTGCACCTCCACCTCTAACCAACTATTTGGGCTTAAGGTAAGTCTTATGTTTCAAAAGTTGAAAATAATCATTGTTAGAATTGTAAACTTAAGTGGTGTAATAAATGAGATCAAGAAGTTAATTCTTGATTGACTGTATTATTGATGTAATAAACTATCTCATTGTATGTATACCTCATTTATTGATGTAATAAATTATCTCAAAATAATGTATAGTATCAAAATTTTGTATATGTTTTACATCTATGATTATGTTGTTTTGATGTAGAGGTATGATATTACGATGTACATTGTGAAACTCTTATGCAGAACAGTTTAAGGACTTCATGTCCAAAACCAATTCCAATCAGCATGTAATGGTTGTTATCCAGCATGGAAGGGTTAAGGACGGGGACGGGGGACGGTAACTTCTGTTCGTTTGCTGTTATTTAAAAAAAAATACTAATAGAAATGAATTCACTAAAGATATGTATATTGTGAAATTTAGAACAATTGACACTTCAAAGTGATAAGTTTGGATCTCGGCTATTTTTTGAATCTAGAAATAGATGAACTTGATGAGCTAAGGAGGAGGTACTATGTATTTATATTTATATTGCCAAATTTTTTTTTTTGAACGGCAAAACACTTTATATATATATATATAAAGAGCAGCAAGAAGCTGAGAAAACAAAAAAAAAAACGAACACGAAACAGACAACACTAAAACCCGAAAGCACCAAAGCAACCGAGAGAGACCCCCAAGACTATGCAAACCGATCAAAAAACTCGACCGGAAACCCCACCTAAACCCTTTACATTATAACACCTTTTCTCACTCGACATCTTCTCCCTTTGAACTTCCTTTTCTTTTTTCCAACCACAACCTTAGACTCATTACGAGGAACACCAGGGTTGGGAAGATTATGAATTTCACTGGTCGAGCCAAGTGTCAACTCCAATGGACCGAGTTTAGGCCGAGCCTTCTTCCGAACATAGGCGCAAACGACAAGCTAAACGAAGTGGGGATCGACCGCAGCAGAAATCTCTTGGTCATCAAATTTGCTACCTTGACACTTTGGAGTTTTAATTCCCACCGACCAGTCCCCAATGCCAAGCACGCAACCCAGTGGCGAAGTTATCCCTTGACCATCCAAGATCAGATCCTCTTCACCATTAATATTTTCTTTCACTCTCTCCAACAACATAGGTCCCACCATAGTATCTTCCCCATGCAAAGACATAGCATTATATCCATGCAAATTGGTGTCATGCGCGACCACGCTAGCCGAAGAAAGACAACCGTCTGAATTGTCATCCAAATTTAGCTTCCCCATAGAAGTGGCATCAATGGACCCCCCATCATGATTATTAATATCACCCTGGGAATTATCAAGATAATAGAATGAGAGTCCGTAGGGCTTTGAAACCCTCCAAAGGTAGGAGACCTATCAATTCCATGCAAGTTCCCCATGCAAACACAACTCCCCAACTGACTCTTCATCAACCCCAGAGTCTTGCTCCGGTAGCGCTTCGCCGTCTTCCTGAGCGTAATGGTCGGAGTCCAGAGGCTGAGCATCGTCTGACCCTTTAGGCTTAAGAAAAGCTGGTTCCCAATTGTCATTAGACTCATGAACCCACACTTTTACGAATTGACCTTGCCATCTAAGATTCATTTCCCTGTTTATTCTTTCACCTGAGTTGACAACGATAGCCATCTTGTCTTCGGAGATGTTCCCGTCACCTACATCAGCCACCGAACGACCAACTAGCCTACCGCACCTTTCACCAATGCGGTTAAACACGTGTCGATCCCACAAATTCAACGGGACACCTGTAACCTTGATCCAAGCCAGTCTCTCAAACACTGGAACACTCCCATCCCAGACATAAAGTCTGGAAAACCAAGACGACCAAAGCTCATATTCACCCTTTAAGAAATCGTCGGCGGCCATAACCGACGGGAAAGTGAATAGCGTTTTGAGTCCACCCATATAACGGACCTGCACACCCAGGAGACTATTTGCTTCAAAAAGATCCACCAAGTTTTCTAACAATGCCACATCTTTCACTTCCCCTATCAAAGACTTGAACTCCCAATGTTTATTCGCTACTGAAGCCGTAGGAGGAATGTCAATAAGGTTACCCATATTCCAAGCGACCTTGCCGGAGTTCATGGACTCACAAACAACACCTTCATCCATAGTATATTGCCAAATTTACATTTTGTTTTAGCTAATAGATGTAATTGTTTGCACCTTTTTATAGTTTTATATTAAAACAAGAACAAGAATCTCGTTGTACTCCTCAAACCGTCATTTCTTCCCAAATTGTTTATCCATTGCGTTAGGAATTCATAGTTAGAGCCCAGAAGAAGCATGTTGATGAACTTATCGAGATTGAGAAGGTTTCAATATTTTCTACATAGCTTGGATATTTGGTGAGTTTATTATATTTTTCTTTTTCTATAAAAGTAGATATTGTATATATATTGTGTTTGCAGCCGATGTCTTGTGTTGTGGATGCAACCATAAAAATTGTGGAAGAAAGCTATGGTTGGTTTTATGCTACGTGCCGCAAGTGTTCTAACAAAGTCTTAAATAAATCAGAATATTTGCAACATGCTGAAGAATTGTGTGAAGCAATTCTCAAATTGCCCGTTACTGCTTGGGTTGTCGAAAATGCTAGTGTAAATGTACCTCCATTACCACAAAGTACGCAAAGCGGTAGATATATACGTTTTGATTGTTTCCAGTTTGTTCATTTCATTTCATACAAGTTTTTGAGTTAAACTATGTTGCTATTTGTTTTAGGTTCAAGATGAAACTGGTAGTGTATCGTTTGTCATGTCTGATAAAGATGTGATGATTATTGGATTTGCTGCATGTGATATTAGAGAAAGGCAGTTGAAGGAAAATGACAAAGAAAGTTTACCGCATAAGTTGTCTCGAATTGTTGAAAAGAAATTGGCTTTCAAGATCGATGTTTCTGATTACAATCTTATAAATGACTACCATGTGTACAATGTGGCCAAGATTTGTGAAGATCCCGTTATAATTGAAGAGTTGGTTGATGGAAATGAGAATGTAGAGGATAATTCTGCCGAGGTATTAATTCAAATTCTTTTGTAATAACCTTTTATTTTCAGTTGAGGTTCAAACATTTCTCAGCAGTCAATTGTTATGTTTTTTGGTATATGAGCACATCTTAGGTCAATCAGGGAGGTGGTGAAAGCAAATCTGTTAACTTTTCAGAATCTTCGCAAGTTGGGTTTCAAGTTATGTCTAAGGTGAGTTTGCCTTTGTGCAAGTATGTCTAAATTGTTGCTAGAGTTTGTGTTCTTATTTAACTTTTTATTAGCTATTTTGTGATTTGCTTGAAGGATGTTGTGTCTGTTTTGAACGATTCTTCTGCCGTTGATGCTGGAGTAGATTATGCCAGAAGTCCCAATGTAAAAAGAAGTGTTGAAGATTGTGATATCGTAAATGTTGGTGAGCAATCATCTACATGCAAAACAATGAAGAAGAAGCCAACTAGGTCCAAAAGTTAGCAACATGTCATTAACGCATCTAAATGTGTGTGTATTCTTTTCATTGATAAGTTTATGAGAACATCTTTGAAGTGCAAACATATGTTCCTAATGTTTCAACAAACTGTTTTAACAATTTTGTAATGGTGGTTGTTTTATGTTATAATCACCTTTTGTATTGATGCTAATTAATGGAAATGTTCATAATTGGCATTTGAAAGAACAAAAACAGGCTTTGGATGAAGATATTTTTGTCAACAGCTGTTGTTCAACGTCTATTGTAGCAGTGGATGATGTTCTTTTATTTACATATGTTCTAACTTCTGTTATCCAACATCTGTTGGAACAACAGACTTTGGACTATTGTAGAGCTTTTCACAGTTTTGCAATTGAACATATGTTGTAGTTATAGAGTTTGCACTTCTGTATTCGAACCTCTGATTGGAAAATTGTAATGGATGACAATTGTTTGAGAACATCCGTTGACAAGTCAACAAATATTGTATACCTTTCAACTCAACAGAGACTCGAATACCAAAGTTAATCATTATGATTTTGAAACTTAGTTTATTCAAGTTTATATTGCTTGAATGTTAATTATAATAGTAACAATAATTTTAAATTATTAAAAATATTATTTTTATTATTTGTGTTTGTAATTGTGTTTCACTTTGAAAATTTTGGGAATTGAACAGATGTATGATGGTACACATTTCAAACTTTCGTTTTATGAATATTTCAATTAAGTTTCCTCTTCAAACAAAAATCTTACCTCATCTTTTAATCGTTTTAACATAAAATTTAATAAAGAACTGTTGTTATTAATTTAATCACGGTTATATTACTTGAGTGTTAATAATATTAGTAAACAATAAATCTGAATTATAATATCCGTTGCACATGGTAATCTCTGATTGGAAAATTGTAATGGATGACAGTTATTTGAGAACATCAGTTGACAAGTCAACAAATATTGTATACCTTTCAACTCAATAAACCTCATCATCGGACACTCGGATCTCAATATTAGTGTTATTATCGGACAGTTCGACCTTAGTTATCACTTAACAATGAAAACATCGAAGGAAACATCCCAATATTATGGTTGTCCAAATTACTCTATGCTCGATTCTCGCTCGGCGCTCGCTTAGAAAAATTCACGCTTGAAAAATGTTCGCTCGGTTTTCGGCTCGATTGTAAACGAGCTGCTCCGCTCGGTTCGCTTTGTAAATGAGCCAAGCACGAGTACAGCTCCGCTCGGATCAGCTCGTGAAGAACCCTACATAGTAGTGGCGGGTCTGCTTATGTTTTCTATATTTTGAGAAGTTATTGTCTTAAAAAAAGATATAGACGTCCCGTGTTTTCGCACGGGATTTCACCTAGTATATATAATAAACGAAAAATGGTATGCCACATGGCACTAAGTGAGGCCTTCATACCCCTTATTTCCCTCAGAAAATTCTTTATCTTTCACATATGTATAGCACATGCAACCCCCCATATACGACATTTTAAAAAAAAAGTACACCAAATTTATGAGCGTTTAAAAAAAAACACACACACACACAATGTGTTGAGGCAATTCATTAATCACGTTTTGGGCAAGTCACTAATCATGTTAATATAGTATATGTGTTTTTGAACCTACTATTACATATATGAACCGCTAACTACATATATATTCACAGATGTAGTCATCTTAGTAAGAATCTAATTTCTTTTATTTTATAGCAACAAAGTTGATAACACACAATTGCTAATTAAGTTTGTAATGTGAATGACTATTGGATTGTGTAGCATGGATTGAAATTGCAAGAATTTGAAACCATGGTGTGTTTATGACAAAACGTTTCAAAATCGTAAAAAGTTACAATCTAGACCAAATTACAGGGACCAAAATTGCAGTTTACTCTAGAAAATAAATGTGTTGATTTGGAAAAAAAATGCTACTGTATAATTTTTGAAAACCACCTCTAAACCTCTACTATTTTATACAAATCTTTATCTTATAAAAAGATATTAATGAGCATTTTAATATCTTTCCAACAACGACCATAGTGCTAGGCAAGTTACTAACCATGTTAAGATAGTATATATGTTTATGAACCTACTATTACATATAAGAATCCACTAACTACATATATATTCAAAGACGTAGTCAGTCTGGTAAGAATATAATTTTTTTTGTATTTTGATTGGTGTTGCTAGGAACAATTATTGTAAAGGTTGCTAAGCTGCTTAGATGTAACCTATGATTCTTAGACACAAGTAAATCTCTAACTTATAAGTGATAATTAATCATCCCACCATATACGCCTGGTAGATCGTTTTCAATGTATGCACTTTGAAATTGACTGACATGTGGTGATTATTGAAATAGATAGTTAAGTTATGTATGAATAGATAAAATAGTCGGGAGACATGAAAAGTTATCATCCTATAATCTTTTTAGTCGATAACAATCATGTCATTTTTATTTATCTTTAAAATTAATCTTCACTGCTTATTTATTAATTGTTTTATTCGATGTAACCCAATGTTATGTCATTTTTTTTGTCTTAAAGAAATGTGTGGTCCAGAATGGTTATCTTAATTTAATTAAAGATTCTCAAATAAACCAACTCCGATATATATAGACATATATGATAAAGAAATACATCATTTTGTTTTTGTCTTCAAAAATAAATAATTCGTGGTATATTTCTTGAGAAAAGTAAAGGTAAAGATAGCCTTATACAACAGTGATGGATGGATGTGTATTTTTGAAGCTAAGGCAACTACTAAATACTACCACCACCACTCAACTATACAAATTTTTTATACCTTCTTTTTAATAGTCATGAACACCTAATTGCTTCCCAATTCTAAATTATATAAATCTATCATTTGGTGTACTTCATACCTGTTTAAAAATCATTACACATTTCAATTATAGTTACTTGTACAACATGTACTGAAAGTTGTACGATGCTCCCCATTTCAACTATACCAACTTATTGGAATATAGGATTTAAGGTTTTTATATTGAGCCCACGGGCACGAATTATCTTTATATATTGTAACGCTATGTTCAATGGAGATCAATCAATCAGTTTACCATCTTACATGGAATCAGAGCCTTAGGGTTCTAGTTACCTCATTATTCTCCGCCGCGCCACCACAAAAAAAAAAATACAAACCCTAGCCGTCGCCACCAAGTTCAAACCCTAGACAGGGCGGCGTGCTGCCACCACCGCTGCCCTGTCCCACCTTTTTTTTTCCTGTTCGTTTTCTTTTTTTTTTCATTTAGTTTATGTCGAATAAAGCTTCGCATTGGTTTAAGATTCTAATCACTTATAAGATTATGGTAAACTGATTGATTGATCTCCATTGAACATAGGGTTACAATATATAAAGATAATTCGTGCCCGTGGGCTCAATATAAAAACCCTAAATCCTATATTCCAATACAACTTACTTCTACTACACCACCAATTTCACAATACCTACGTGCGAATTTTTAACTTAGTTTTTGGTAAAATCTAGATAGTCTGACTTAATAAATATAAAATTTTAAGGATTTTTTCAATAAAAATTTCACTATGAAAGGAAACAATGAGGAGCCAAGGCCCACCCTAGCCCAAACAAAAATCCGCTCCTTAGAGCACTCACATCCCCTTAACCATTTTATAACCTATAATATAATAAAAAACCATCCTTTTTAAATTTATCTCTCATTTTAAAAACCTTTCACGCCCCCTCCACCATATTTACCTTTATCTTACTCACAAACAATTATTTTATTATATTTCTTGTTAAAATATACTTACAATAATTTGATGAGGGTGAATAGTAGCTTTTTATATATAAAAAGGTAGAAGATGGATTTTTCAAAATATAAAGATGGGGTATAAAATGATGGATGGGATGTAAGATGTTTTTAGTAAGTTTTTTTAAATTTTAAAGATGCAGGAAGGTTTGATGGAGGAGATGTGAACACTCTAATGTACAATAAAAAAACAAAGTTTACTGAAAATGTTGAAACTTGAAAGGGGAATCAGAGTATGACCAACGTCACACCTTGAGGCAATTTATGTAGGGAGCCTCCTCTCCTCGCGGATCAGTCACATTGTATAGGATTTGCCCTTTGGACTGAAATGGGCCTTTAATTTGGGCCTATTAATCCTAACGATGGCAATTGACAAGCATTCATTATGAAATGGGCCTTTTGGCACATTAAGTTTTCTTTATTTTGCCTTCAAACTATGAAAACATATAAATCTAACTTTGGTTTAGAAAATGCGTATGAGGCGTGCCTAAGCACAGGCCTCCTCGCTTCATCCTACATAAGAAACATGTTTTACATGAAAATCAAATGAGGCGCAGATCTTGTTCATGCTTCATTTTAGTACAACAAGATTTTCAGGTTGTACAGGTTAATAATTTGTGTACTAAAACATATATAAAGCTTGTTTGTGTCTAAATATTGCGTAAATGATGCTAAAAACCTATAGAAAATATATAAAAATTCTATATAATAATTTGTGTATCACGTACGAATAGTGGTGCATTTTTGCGCTTTGCGCCTAGATTTTGGACCCTATCGCTTTTGTGCACCTATTGACCATTAAACCAAGATCATAACTTGTTCATACTTTAAGACAAGTTTAGCTCTAGGAGTGTGTAATAATGAACTACTTATGTTTTTATCATCAACAACGGGAATGAAACGGACGGGTCCGCTTGAAGCATACGAAAGGAACCAGACCACTCCCATTGGAGCCTTCTTCTGGTAGGTGGTTTGGAAGGGATTGGTTTAGCATGGTGGACGAGTTTGTTTGGAATATGGTGGACCCATCCTAACTTTTTGAATAAGTAAAACAATAAAAGTTTTTTTTTTTTGGTGTAAAAAGGAAAAGTAGGTAATAAGATGGATATTTGGAACGGTTTATAGTTGTTGGAAAAAGTAAGTTTGAAAGGGTTGTGGTTAGAAATATGTGGCATGCTGAGGTGACATTTTGGAATTCCAAACCGCCTCTACCACTTTCGATGCTCTAAGCATGATGCACAATGCACATGACTTGTCAAGTTAAGTTGAGCATAAAAAGAAATAATATTTCTATATCTACGACGACAAAACATATCTTTTTAGTTAACTGGTAAGATACAACAACTAGTATAGTTATGCTACATCCAACACGATATAATATTAGGTTAAACATTTATATTAAGAACTTGTTAATCAAATGCCGATCTAGACTAATATTTTAGTTTCTAACATTTATAAAACATGCATCAAACACAAACCCTAAAAACTAAGAAACCCCAGTGATCTAAGTATACATAAATCCAACATCAACAATACACTATCCGGTTGAAAAACAAGTGATGACTCGTCCATTGTTGTACGTGACATATGGATAGAGACACCAACCGCAACTATTCTATAGTAGACCATAACAAAAGGAGAATCCATGCATATTATATAACGATGAGATACTTGGATATTCCTTTTACTCAAATATTCATATGGGTTGCAAACTTCATTAATATCAAGCAACCTTTCTATCTTCACCTCCTCATCTTATTAGACTAAATGTAATTTGTATGTAGTCCGGGGTAGTTTGGGGCAACATCCCCTTTAGTATATTTACCCCATCCATACCCTAAATTGCAACAACTTCAATACAAACAAATTGTACCGTTGTGTTCCTGAGTTTCATTTAAGAAAGAAAGAGAAGGGAAGTGAAAGGAAAGAGAAACTTGGGTATGTAGAGATTTTTGTTTTGACAGAAGTTGAAGAAAGAAAAAAAATTGTGTTATAGATATTTTTTTCGTAGAGAAGTGGAAAGAAGAAAAGGGAATTGAAGGGAAGTTTGGGGCTAAATTTCATCCTTATCCTTTAGAATTAAGAAGGAAGTTGAGAGGAAAGATAAGAAGAGAAGATGAGACAAATGAAGGAAAGGAAAAGAAAAGGAAATAAAGTTTTTCTCTTCTCTTAGTAAATTCCTTTCCTATTTCGGTATCAGACTATCATCCATAGTCGGAGAAAGACAATTGGTGAGGCACATAGTCAACATCTACAACATCAAATAATCTTTTGGTCACCAACTTCTACTTCTGCTCTTGATTGAAGCACACAACTGCTTTTATTATTGACTGAAGCAGATCAATTGTGTCTACTCAGTTCATCGGATTGATGCACACAATTACTTATAAACATACTCACCACTGTTATCATATCTCAGTGAATTAATTTCATGCGAAAACTAATTTGGTGGACTATATTTACTTGATGAATGGGTCCAGATGCAACCTTCTCTAAAACTAGAGAAAGGAAGCTCATGTGGCGAAACCTTAACCATAGTTTACCTCTAGCGAAACTTATTTCCGGTGCAAGCAAAACCTCTTCACTTCCAACGAAACCTGAAGCGAAACCTGACAATACAAGCAGAATGAAGATATAATATTATTAAACTTGACTAGATGATTACAATGAACTCGATTACAAGCGAATATAGTGTTTCGACTATAATCTCTCCTTCTAAGCTATTAAAAAATTCTCTAAGTGTTTTTGTGTGTAAACAGAATGAAACCTATCCCTTGGGGAAGATGAGTATTTATATAAGGTGTCATGTGATTGGCTCATTGGGAATGACAACTGTCTCACGTGTGTCCCATGTCGTTGACAACCGTTGGAGCCGAGCTGCTGTCCTTCTCTGATTGGCCACATGTAATTTGCAATTGTTCTTTGTGTCCTTTTCTGTACCTTGTACTTGCAGGTAATCATGGAGCAGGAAATGGCAGTCTCTGATTGGCCGTACGTCCCTTTCTTTGTCGGGTCACAACTGGCATGTACTAGGAAATGTGCGCAGGCTTCTAGAAGCTTCGCTTGGCGCTGTTGCTGACGCGTATAGAGATGTTGGGCCGTGCGCACGTGCGGTACATATCTCTTCAAGTCCCCCTAGTCTAGTGTTCTATATGCGGAGCATGCGGGACGGTGGCTTTTGAATTGGGGGGGGGGTCGTTGGTGCTCATTGTTGCGTTGTGCGCCCTGCGCGTGGGAGAGCTGTGGCTGGCGCTCGGGCGCACCTTAGTAATTAATGTTTACATCAGTGCGTTCAGGTGTGTCAGATGATTGGACAGGTTGGTGCGGCCAAAAGTCACTAACAATTTGCTTTTTTAGAGATGGTGGGCCTGCCGCTGTCGTTTCAGTTGTCTGTGCGTTTCCCTGTCTTACGTGTCATGCCCTGATTGGTCATACGTGTGGCATGATGGTGCAGGTTTCTAGGGCATTAATTGCCCAACCTATAAAGGCAGCTCCTTCTGTCATACTCTATTCCAAACTTAGCAGATTTTTCAAAAATCCTCTTTATTTCCATAGCGAAAAATCCCTTTCTTCACCCTTTAGATCCTTTATTTTCGGCCGGTTCCTTAGTTTTTCTTCGTATAATCCTGTCTGATCCATGGAATCTTCATACAACGTTTTCATCTATAAAGAAAAACCCAAGAAGGGTGGAAAGAAGGATTCGAAACCGGTAAAGATGGGGGCAAAGAAAGCGCCTCCTCTTGCTGGTGAGGTAGCCATCAAATGGGGGCATGATGATGTGACGTCCGTCACTTTTCGTATTTATTTTAACATTTCGTATTGTTCTATGTACGTTTAAGACTTCAAATTAATAAAACGTGGCATTTTATCATTTCCGTACGCTCTAAAAAAAATATATATATTTTGTGACACATTCGGGTTTATATAATCATAGTATATACTTATAACAATATAATTATGGAGGAATAATTACCAAAAAAAAATAAATGTTTGGGCCGGGGTTCGAACCCGCGTCCCAAATAGGTCCAAAGCTTAACACAAACGCACCAACCATCTGGTCCGCACCTTCTGTTGGATTTAAAACCAACGCGTTTTATATTTACCCTTTTCCTACACAGTTGACTCGCAAATAGTCAACTGCGAGCCTCTCCTTCCAAATATACATCAAATACGCGTTTGCTTGTTATCAATTCGTTTATGGTATGATTTGACCGACTTATACAGCTTGTAAACCACGCTAATCACATTTAAAACTTACCAAATCGTGCATATAGGCGCGTATAGGAGTTATGTGGGTCAAAACTTCTATAATTACGAACCCGTATGTAATAGTATAAATTGAACCCCTCATTGCAAGCTTTACTCGCCGATTTACAAACCCTCACACTCAATTCCTCCTAAAACTCTTCCAAAATCCACGAATCGAGCCTCAGTTGACTTTTTAGTTGACCCGTTCGTTCGCACCTCTAAACACGCTGTGAGTACCAAATTTTTTTATGGGTTTTGTTATTCATGTTCAATCGACCAATAGCCCTAACATTACTGTGGCTATTGATCGTTAATTGATTTGATTAAGAAACTAGGGCTCGTATCCTTGTATTTGGGGATATACTCGCTGCAGACATGCTTATAAATATATTGCAGAATAGAAATGACAACTAACACGTCATGCTTTAAAACAGAACCGACCGAAGGTCAGGGGTTCGATCCCCACAGGCTCTGTTTTTGTTTTCTTTTTCCAAATCAATTATGAAACCAACCAGGAATCCTTTATAATTTATCGAAACCAAGTTTAAACGTTCTCAGGGTCTAGACCAGATGTCTAGGCTTGTGATATAAGACGCGAACCGGCCAGAGGCCCGGGTTCGAGTCTGGGCACATGCAACCATTATTTTTAAAAATAGATTTTAAATACTAAACATGGCTTATAAATTCTATAAAATTTATTTTAAGTTATTCTGAGGATAAGGTTTATTATCCAACTTTTAGTTTTTGAAAAATAATTTATTTAATATATATTATAAATATTACAAGTTTATTCATTTATAGTTTTAAAATTCTATAAAAATATCTAAACGATTTTATAAAATTCCACAAAAAATTATTCTAAACTTGTATAGCAATAAGCATTTCAGAAATAATTTTTATTCCAGAAAAATCGTTCGTTTCATATTTTTAATTGATTTTTGTTATTTTATATCATAAATAAATCATAATAAATTCATTTTTCAATATTTTTATCCCAAAATTTTACATAAATTATTTTTGTTCTTTTTAGAACAGAAATATAAATTTTAATTTGAAATTTCTTTAATTTTAATATTTTTAGATATTAAAATTATATCTTTGACAAATAAGAATAAATATACTAAATATTTAATTCTTGAGGAAATAATTTTATAAAAATTATTTTTATATTTGAAACCCTATAATATGATCATCCTAAATCAAAAACCTACAATAATCTTTTATTTAAGTTATTTACCGAATTTCTCCCATTTATTAACAATTTACTTAATTAATAATTAAACAATTACATATCCCCAAATTAGGAACCCTAGAATTACTTGCATCCTAGAATTATTTCCCTTACACATTATCAAATTCTTTAGGTTAATCCTTTGGGATAATCTCAATTCAAATCACGTTGTTCGGTAGAGTTTCAAGTTATTTACGCGAACTGTGAGTATTTCCTATCCCCCTTTTTGCTTTTATTCATTTTTGGGGTGTTACATGTACACTATTAAAAATTACAAATACAAGTTTACATTTTTACAATACAATTCTAGTACTATGTGCATTTGCTTACAACGTGCTTTATGCTTAGAAAATACATGTAGAATACATTTGTACTTAGTGAAATCATTAACATGGTACAAGCCGACCTTAACATTGGATAGCGCTATTGGATTGACAACCCGACTAGGTTGATTCTCCCCCTTTTTCATCGGAGAATCCGTGGTCATTGTTAAGTTTTTATCCATTTATTGGATAAGTACACCGTCGTTCATTTAGTACATTATACAGTCACAGGGTTGATTTCGCTCATTTGTATGAAACATAGTTTACTTATTGCATTGTAGCTTTGCACTTGCATTGTATACCTTTTTCAACTTACTATATGTATTAAAACTAGGAATGCTCACCAACATTTCTTATGTTGACCAAACCTATTTTGTACATGTTTCAGGTGCAATTTGATCTTAGTACTATAGCATGGGACTTTAGTGCTTGCTTTTAATAAGTTATTTCAAATTTTCATGTTTCTTTCAGACTTTGTATTTTCGTTTCCATTTCATCTATGTAAGACAATTTGAATTATTCAATAATATATTTACATTTTAGTACCATGTGCTTTTGAACAATCGTCACTACGTGACACCTCGATGATTCCGCCATCGGTTGGGGTGTTACAGATGATCTCTATCAAATATGTGCATTGTATGGGATTCCTCCGGAGTATGAGCCAGAGCTCCTTGAGGAAGGCAAGACTATTTTTCATCCTCCCAAGGGGAAAATAGGTGTATATGCCGTCTACTTCCAGATGTGCAATTTTACACTCCCCATTACCAAGTTTTTGGCTTGGATGATTTCAAGATACACTTGAACCAGGTTCATCCCGGTGCTATGTCGCATCTCATGTTTTTTGAGTTTTGCTGTCGATCGCTGGGTACTGAACCCGACATGGATATGTTCAACATTGTTTATGTGATGACGGCATCAGAGAGAGAGAGAGAGAGAGCTGGTTCTCTTGCCATCCGCTCCATGGACCCAAGCCACATTGCAACGGTGGAGTGAAGAGCTTTCGCGACTTGAAGCTAAAGTTTTTCTGGGTTGCCGAGGGTGCGGTGCCTGTGAAGATGTCCAGGAGGCGCACAGATGTGAAGTTGGACGACGTGCAGTTAATCAAGTATGAGGGGGCGCCATGGTATGAGAAGTTGACAAGCCACCCGGTTGATGTATGCTCTGTGCATGAGATTGCGCTGGTAAACGCGGTGATGAGTCAGAAGTATGATGTTGAAGGCCGGAATCCGCATTTGGCTGAGGATGGCAAAGGTAACATTCCTTGTGCGCCCTTCATGTTTATTACTCCGCCCACTTGTTGTTGTGCTTAGCATCTTATCTTGTTTTGTTTTGTTTTTCAGACGTTGAGAGTTTGTACTCTATTTTTTTTGGGCAATGAAGAGTTGGGATGGTAGTTTCGAGAGCTTGTGGAGGGTGGCATATGTTTTGGATCGTGCGTGGGAGGCTTTGTTGTGCCCTAACCTCTGCCCGAGTATCAAGTCTAAACCAACCACTCTTCCCATCACCACTGAGATAAGTGCTCTTTTTATACCTCCTTTAAATGTTGCACCTATTATCCACCGACGAGTCGCCCAGTAACGATGATCATTGCTCACCTAAGCGCGCTTCACCCATAGGTGGCAGTGGTAAGGCGCCATCTCCCACTTTGGTTCAGGAGGAGACGGATGAGGATACTGTGGAAGAAGATTTTGTGTTGAAGAGGCCCTCGCGCCATGCTAGGAAAACCAAGGGTGATGGCACTGACGGTGATGATTTCTCCCTTTACTTGGACCACGCTGTGGTTGTTAACAACTCGCAGAGAATTGGTGCCATCAAGTTAACATTATTCAAGTGAAGTTTCTTTAGAGACTCCAAATTTGAGGATATAAATATGACATTGTGTGGTGTGTTCCCATATGATAATCTTGAAGGGAAATCATAGTTTAACATATAGTGATAAGAATTCTTCTCGGTTGTCTCAAAATCTAGTTCAAGAATCTCTACTTTCTTATTCACGGCAAACCTAAGCCAGTTGTCAATGATGGTAGTATATTCAGCGTTCAAATAGAAATGAATCCGGAAGTGATGTAACGTTGGCTGAACATAACTCCGGATGACACCATTTACCTTTTTGATGTACTTAGATCGCTCTGAAAAATATAACTCGAAATCATCATATATATCATCCAATGCTTCTCGAGCGTCAAAGTTCAATTTCTTTAGATTAGAAAACAAGAATCTCCATCTTGTGGAGAGAACGCTGGTTACCGCTGCCTCCTTTATGGGCATCCGACACAACACCATAAGAAGAATATCATCTGGCATTCGGCTGATGAAATCTTTTGAATTCATTCCATTACGTCTCCTCTACACAAAATGGAGGACATTAGTAAATTTAGCAACTTAAGTGGTAAAGACCTAGAATGATGCTACTCAATTCAATGGTATGTCATTTAAGGTCTACTCAGAACTAGAAGTCATTAAACTAAAGACTACAATAAAAATTTCGATCCGTATCAACGAAAGATTGTGGCAATTGAAAAGAAATTATTAGGGATAATCAAAATGATCGGACTAAATTACGTTAAAATCGAATTTGGTCTGAATGACAAACAAAAGATAGAGACTAGAAAACTGAATCGCTGAAAGACTACCAGTAAACAAAGTTATTAAGAAGACACACAGCACAAAACACAAAATACAGATCGCATGAAATTAAGGAGAGGAAGCAAGAATTCACCCTGTTTGCAGCACCTCGACGCTTCATTTGGTTCACAAAGAAGAAAAGCTGAAGAGTTTGCGTTGAAGTTGACGGCTTAAGCGGTGGTTTTATACTTGGGCCATGATTTCTTTATATAAATTCCATTGCAATTGGGCCACAGTTTTTTATATTTCGGACAATCAATTGTAAATTTATTTTGCCATTTTAAAAGTAAAGGTTTAACTTAGTTGAAGTAAAACAAAATTAATTGACTTAATATTTATGAGTGTTACGAATTTACTGCCTATGGTAGAGTTTAAAAGATTTGCCTTACGTCCCTCTTTATTGAATCATGATTTCTTTTTTAATATCTTTACTGTAATTGGAATATTTCATTGTTTACAAATATCTCCTCTTCAAGTTGTTAAGAGTAGAGGATGGGCCTCGGTGAGTATTAGATACTTGGGAGGATTTTCAGTGGTGTTGGTGTTCTCAAGTAGAAGATGCCGAGAGGTTTTTTGCTGAGAAGAACATGTGCATGGTCGCTTTGGTTCGAGGGGTTGAATAGGTGGGATGGTAATACGAGAGGTGTGGAGGAGCGTCTAGCTTGGCTTCAAGTGCATGGTGTGTCTGTTCAACTTGCACTTGATCAGGTGTTTGAATCGATTGGGGGTAGGTAAGGAAAAGTGGTGCAACTGGCGAGTATGTCGACTAATGATAAGGATTTTTCGTATGCGTACATCGGCGTTTTATGTAAAAATCGTAGTAGAATTGCGGACCGTGTTAACATCAGTTGGAGGGGCATGACTTTTAATGTATGGATTGACAAAGACGTGCACTACAAGGAATGATACTTTTAGCGGCGACGCGTGTAGCCGCTAAAAGTATACTTTTAGCGGCGACAGATCTTTTAGCGGCAGCGGCTGCCGCGAAAAGCCTTGTCGCCTTTAGTCTGTCGCTATTTGCTGTTGTGGCCGCTAAAGGAGTGGCCGCTAAAGGTATTTATCCACGTGGCATTTCCTTTTAAATTTAATTTTTTTTTTTCCACGTGGCCTGACACGTGGCATGCCACGTGGCAGTTTCTGGTCTAATCTGGGCACGACTTTTTAGCGGCGACGCCTGTCGCCGCTAAAGGTCTTTTTTTTTTTTTTTTTTTTTTTTTTTTTTTGCTATTCGTTTACTCCGCACACGGCACAACCAAATCTTTCAAAAACAAACAATCATGTAGTACACATTCACATCCTAAATGAGATAAAGTATTCAAAAAGCAGTCCCAAAACGGGGACTACCCGAAATTAATTACTAAATTAATTTCGGGCGGGTATTTCTAAGCTCACTATGTTTTAAATGGAGATTCATTTTCGGGCATATCTTTCTAGTCTCAATATGTAATAACATACAAATATAAACACACATACACTCATACATTCACATACTCATACACTCATGCATACACATACTCATACATACATACATACACTCATACATTCACATACTCATACATACATACATACATTCACATACTCATACATACATACACGCATACATACATACATACACACACTCATACATACACAAACTCATACATACATACATACATACATACACACACATACTCATACATTCACATACTCATACATACATACATACATACATTCACATACTCATACATACATACACGCATACATACATACATACACTCATACATACACAAACTCATACATACATACATACACACACATACTCATACATTCACATACTCATACATACATACATACATACATACATACATACATACATACATTCACATACTCATACATACATACACGCATACATACATACATACATACACTCATACATACACAAACTCATACATACATACATACATACACACACATACTCATACATTCACATACTCATACATACATACATACATACATACATACATACATACATACATTCACATACTCATACATACATACATACATACATACATATACATACACGCATACTCATACATACATACACGCATACATACATACACTCATACATACATATACTCATACATACATACACTCATACATACATACTCATACATACATACACTCATACAAACATACATACATACATACATACTCATACATACATACATACATACATACTCATACATACATAAAAATTAAAAAAAAAAACAGAAAAATATATAAAAACAGAAAAAAATAAAAAAAAATCAGATAAATCAGAAAAAAATATAAAAAAACAGAAAAAATAAAAAAAATAAAAAAAAATCAGATAAATCAGAAAAAAATATAAAAAACACAAAAAATTAAAAAACACAAAAAAATATAAAAAAAACAGAATACATACCAAAATACACACATGTATACGTACATATATACCTACTTACACAAATATATATATATACAAATCTAATTAAAGCATAAAAATAAAAAAAATAAAACATTTAGCGGCGACGACTAACCTTTAGCGGCGGCGAGTAACTGGCCTTTAGCGGCGACAAAGTTCACGTTCTTCTCGTAGATCGGTCCTTTCCTACAAACACAAACAAATTATAAAAAAATAATAAAAAATTAACCTAAAAACAGAAAAAAAAAAGAATAAATAAACTGAAAAAAAAATAAAAACATAAAGTAAAAGAAAAAAAATCGAAAATAAACAAAAAAAAGAATAAAAAAACTGAAAAAAAAAATAAAAACAGAAAATAAAAGAAAAAAATTCGAAAATAAACAAATAAAAAAGAAAAAAAAGAAAAGAAAACTGAAAAAACAAATAAAAAAGAGAAAAAAATAAAAAAAATAAAAATAACTGAAAAAAAAATAAAAAACAGAAAATGAAAAGAGAATAAAAAGAAAACATAGAAAATAAAATAAAAAAACACAAAAAAAAAACGAAAAAAAAAATACTTACAGTGGGGTTCGGAGGTGGGTTGTGCAGAGGAGGGTTGAAGGAGGTGGTGGTGGTTCGGAGGTGGGTTTTGCAGCGGGGCAGAGGGAGATCCGGAGGTGGGTTGTGCAGCGGAGGGGTTGCTCGGTGGTGGTGGGGCTCGGTGGTGGTGGGGCTTGGTGGTGGTACGGTGGAGAAGGAGGGAGAAGGAGATGGAAAGAAGAAGGAGAAGGAAGCTAGAGAGGGAGAGCAGAGAGTTGAGAGAGTGAGCAGATGAGAGATGAGGGATTTGGGG
Source organism: Ambrosia x helenae (assembly GCA_030844895.1). NCBI lineage: Eukaryota > Viridiplantae > Streptophyta > Magnoliopsida > Asterales > Asteraceae > Ambrosia > Ambrosia x helenae. The sequence goes on along the minus strand of JAUTDX010005161.1, from coordinate 9,149 downwards.
AAAAAGAAAGAGAGGGAAAGAAGAAGGAGAGGCGGGTAATGTGAAAAGTTTTGGATTGACCTTTAGCGGCGACGGGGTCGCCGCTAATAATGTTAATACGATGAAATCTTGACCGTTGATCTTATTTGATCAAGGGTTTGGTTGAAATTGACCTTTAGCGGCGACACTTTGGCGGTCGCCGCTAAAGGTGTCGCCGCTAAAGATCAAAATTCTTGTAGTGGTGGGGGAATGGGTACCCGATTGTGTGGAAGAGTTCGATGAAAGTTTTATTAATAGCAATCAGGAGGATGTTAGGGTGATGGCTTCTCAGGGTAATAATGATGAGGAGAGGTCGGACGACAATATGCACGAATTTGAGCCGGGTGAAATTAGAGATGAAGGGATAGAGATTAATGTGGTGAATTCCGATGGGAATATGTCTGGGGTTGATCAGGAGCATCTTCGAGAAGGATTGGCTAACGGTGACTCGAGTGTGAGGATCATTAACTTGGAGGTTCGGAAGAAGTATCGAAGGAAATCTTTGTTCAAAAATAGGGGCGAATCTAGTGGCTCTCATGAATGGCCTAAGAAACGCCTAAGGGATGAAAACGACATGTTCGGCTTGGATAAGCTCATCGGAAAAATGTCTTCGAATTCAGTCCATAGCCATAACGAGGTGTCAGATTTAAGTGGTTCCATTGTGACTCCGGATTTAAACAACAAAACGGATACGGTGATGGATACGGATGGGGATAATATGGAGCAGAATGTGAATGTTCCCATGGATAATAATTTGATTGCAATGAAACAGTGGAAACAATGGTTTTGGGCTGTGTTTTAGGTATGGGGGATTTGAATAACTTTGTTCTCAATGTTGAAGAGGTTTTGCGACAAGAGGGTTATCAAGAAGGTCAGATATGAATGTTTTATCTTGAAATATACGCGGGTTAGGGAGTTCTAGTAAAGCTGATTAGATTCGTGGTCATCGTGCGAAACATGAGGTGGGTTTTCTTATGACTCATGAGACGCAATTTGTTTCTTTGGATTCGGTGGACTTAGGGCGGTTTTGGGGTAACAAAGATTTTGCTTTTGATTGGGTTCCTTCGGGAGGAAGATCGGGAGGTTTGTTATCCATTTGGGATCCGAAAATTTTCAACATGGAAGCAGTCGTGAAGTTATCAAACTGTTTACTTGTTTTGCGTAAGGTAAAAGGTAGTGGTGTTATGAGTCACGTGCTTAATGTGCATGCTCCGCATCATCTGGTGGATAAAAGGGTGTTGTGGGCGGAGATTGGCGGTCTAGTTGGGGAGGGAGAGGGGATGTGGACGGTGGCGAAGGATTTAATTCCGTCAGGTATGAAAGTGATAGGCGGAATTCTATTTATGTGGCGGCCGACGCTAATGCGTTTAATGGGTTCATTTATGATACGAATTTGCATGAATATTCTTTGAAAGGAGGGCGATTTACATTCGTAGCAGGTAATAAAATGAGTAGAATTGATAGAATTTTTGTTAATTGGAATTTTTTTCATGGAATGGCCGAGCGCTGAGTATTTAGCGTTGGAGAAGAATACTTCGGATCATAGTCCATTGCTTTTGAAGACGGTGTCGAGGAATTTTGGTCCTAAACAATTTAGGTTCTACAATTCTTGGCTTATACGTGAAGATTTCGGGTATATGGTTAAAAATTCGATTGATGCAGGAGAGTTTGTGTGGTGATCCGGATACAAAATTGACAACGAAATTCAAATGTCTTCGATATCATATTGCTTCATGGTCGGTCGATTGTAAAATTAAGGAAATGGAGGAAAAAGAATATTGGAATAGGAGCTTTGTGAACTAGATGAGGTTATGGAAGGTCGACAATTTTCGGAGGATGAGGTGTAGACGTTGGAAGAGATTAAGAGGCGATTACGAAAACTTGATGCTTTTTACCAAACTCATTTGAAACAGAAAGCAAGAAGTAATTGGGCGTCGTATGGGGATGACAACACTAGGTACTTTCATGGTTGTATAAACAAACGAAATGCAGCTAATTATTTTTCGGGTCTAATGGTTAATGGGGTTTGAGATTCGAAGCCACATGTTATTAAACGGGAAGTTCTTAGATTTTTTCGAGATAAGTTTAAGGATAATATGAGGTGTAGACCCAAGCTTGTGTGTTACGGTTGAAGAAGATAAGAGTCGCAAGAAGCAGAAAGTCTCATTAAAGATTTTTCGGTTAAGCGTGCGATTTTTTATTGTGGAGCAGATAAAGTGCCAGGCCCAGACGGTTTTAATTTCCGGTTCATTCGGACTTTTTGGGAGTTATTTGAGGAAGATTTTTTGGATGTGATGAGCCACTTTCATTGTAGTGGCCAATTTAGTTCAGGAGTGGGATCCTCTTTCATCACGTTGATTTCGAAGGTAAGTGACCCGTCTTTTCTTGGGGATTTTCATCCGATTAATCTTATAGGGTGCGTTAGTAAGGTGGTTTCAAAAGTGTTGGCGAATCGGTTAAAGTTGTTCATGGGTAAAGTTGTCTCAGAGCACCAGTCGGCGATTTTAACGGGGAGGTATATATTAAATGGCCCACTGATGATTAACGAGGTGCTAGCTTGGGCAAAAAAGCGAGAAAAAAGATGTTTTTGTTCAAAATTGACTTTGGTAACGCTTACGATAATGTGAATTGGGAGTTTTTATTATCGGTCATGCAACAAATGGATTTTCCTCCTTTGTGGTGTGAATAGATTCGTGGCATTTTGGTGTCGGCTAGATCTGCAGTTTTGTTGAACGAGTCGCCTACTTTTGAGTTTGGGTGTCAAAAAGGTATATGGCAGGGAGATCCGATATCGCCTTTTTTATTCATTATTTTGATGGAAGTGTTTTCCGATTTGATGAAAAAGGCGTGTCATATAGGAACGTTTGATGGTATGTGGTTGCCTAATGATGGCCCAGTTTTATCGCATCTGGTGTATGCAGACGACGCGATTTTGATGGAGCAATGGTCTACTTTCAATTTGTTAAACATGAAGAGGATTCTTAGAATCTTTTATTTATGTTCCAGTTTGAAAATCAACTTACATAAGTCGGTTTTGTATGGTGTGGGGATTGATAATGAGGATGTTATGGTCGACCACGTATCATTAGGATGCAAACCAGGAGCCATTACGTTCATGTATTTGGGTATCAAGATCAGGTCAAATATGAATAGGATATCGAATTGGGATCCCTCATCAACCTCCTACGAAAACTCAACTCATCAATTATAAACTTAATAATCACAACTGAACCTTTAAACACGCATTTTGAAACCACAAAAAAACAGGAAAGATTATTAAATTTTCAATCAAGCTTGGACCCTACTCTAAACAAAATGTCAGGTACCTTCACAAACGAAATATTAAAAAAAAAATGTGTCTAATTTCCAGCAAGAGCGATGCGAATAGCCGATCAGAAGCGAGCAAGCACTTGGTGAAGCACTTGGTGAAGCAGCTTCCACACCATGGTTGAAAAACTCTTATTAGTCTACATAAGAGATGACAATCGAACAGACCAAGGATCTCACCACATTATCATTTGGTCAAGCATTTGGAGTCATTATAATCCCAAGAAGTGTGAGTGAATCAAAATGTAGAAACTGATCGAGCTTTCCATGCCTATGAAGAAGACTTCTCTCCATCGTATAACGGTCAAGGACCATCATATAAAGGTCAAGGACCAGGACCACCATGATGACGACGCAAAAGTCGTGATTCATTGAATGAGAATCATTTGCATTAGTAGGTGACTTATTTTATTGAGAGTGTAATTAGTAGCCATATCAGGGAAAAATCAAAAGGGGTGAAGTCGCCCAGCGACTTCTCCCTCTCGTATACCACGAACCTATCATCTCTAATGCTTATGGAAGGGAATGTCAATGAAGTTGCCAAATCAGAGGGAAGCTTCTCACTGAAGCCGCTGAATGATATGGAGGTATCATTGATGTCGCTGAATCGATTGAAGGCTTCTGATGATGTCGCTGAATTAATGTGAGGCTTCTGTCAAGAAGCCGCTGAAGGCGACTTTTAAAAAGAATTGATTCCAATGCTGTGCTCGGTCAGAATTGATTCCAATGTTGTGCTTGGTCACATGCTAAAACACAAGGGCACGTATTTTTTTACCACAATGCTTCTAATGCATGGCCTTGGGTTTAATAAAAAAAATTGGTAGAAATGTAGTATAGGTTTGTAGGTGATTAGATGGATGAATGACTAAATAGTAAATGTGTAAGATTATGTTTTTTAAGATCTTATAAAATGAAGGTGGTGGTAAAAAATGTTAATAACCATACTTGTGAACTTAACAACCTTCTTGTTCTTAACAATCACTTTCCCAATCACAAGCTTGAATTCTCACAATCTTACCACCATGAATCACAATCTTAACTTAAACCCTGGTCCCCTAACTAATGATGTGTGTTCTTACGTGATAGACATCGGGCGTTTCACATTTTTAGCAATCCAGGAAATTATAATGAGCCCATGAATGTGAAAAGAGGTGATTGAAGTATTTGGGTGGCACTCCGTAATAACCCTATGGTAGGACGGGTTTGTAACCTTATTGATGCGGCAGGGCTTGGGGCATTCTGGACTGTGGTTACTGTTATATTGACCACTCGTTAATTACCGCTTTGGTTGAGCGATGGAGGCCGGAAACTCACACGTTCCACCTACCCGTTGGTGAAGCTATTGTCACGTTACAGGATGTTAACTTATTAGGGTTTACCCCCGACGAGGATAAATTAAGAGGCAAATGTATTTTGAGTAGTGCTATTATTAGGGAAATAAGTCTCCCGTTTGTTGACGCTGAAGCTACTGATGAACAGTGCATTATACGTGCACGTTTAATAATTTTTTATCTGATTGGTTGCACATTGTTTCCTAATAATTCCAACCATATAATAAGTTTATTTTATTTAAAATTTTTACAAGACCTAAATGTAACACGATCTTATAGTTGGGGGAGTGTGGTTCTAGCTTGCCTTTATAGGCACTTGTGTGATGCAACCCAGCTGGATCCAAGAGGCATGACCGGGCTGGTCTTCATCCTTCAAATGTGGGCCTGGGAGAGGATTCGGTGTATGGCACCACAACCCAGCAACCGCTTTGATTATAGTTGTTTGCTAGCGGCTCGGTATATCACATCCCAAATAAATTTAATGTATTTATATTTTTAAATTTCTTTTATTAAACACATTTTTTAAATTATTAATTTTATAGGTGGCAACAGGCGATCTGAAATATACAAATATCTCTACACATTGCCTGATGACATATCATTCTCAGCTTCAATCTTTAACCGAGGGCATGGTAAGTTAATTAATCCCGAGTAAATATACAATTTTATGTTATAGAAATTTTATGTGTTGTGTAACTTAATTGTATACTTATTTGTTTTTAGTTCAACCGGACCCCCTACTCCATGCATTTATCTAGACTGCTGGGTATCTGCACAACTGATATCGAAGTTGGAGGTGTTGCTGCCCTTTGATATGCTGGGAGATTGTTGAGCATCATTTCCCGCAACGGGTTATGAGGCAATTCAACATGGTGCAATATATCCCTCCCTGAATACAAATACCCTTGGCGGAGCATGAACGATTGCATAGCTTGGGCCGCCAAGGTAACAATGGGGTGAACTGGATAGGTAGGCATCGATCGTTTGTGAATGCATGGAATACACTGTTTACACCAGCAAAACAATAACGACGCATTCCACAGATGCTTTGTATATGCAATGTTATTCTGGTCATACTGTTGCATTTATACCTAATCCGAGGGTAGCACATGTCCCAGTTGGTGGTTTTCAAGAAGATGGTGCTAGAATACAGTTAATGGTAAACAATTTTTACGTGTGCAATTGATAGATTACATATATAAATTTATCGTTTATAACTAATAATTTTGTTTTTAGATGGATGCCATGGGTTCACTTTACCAGTCTTCCCAATATCAAGCATCTAATGATCAAGACGCCGCCGCCAGGCAATTTCAGATGATACAGAATACGGCGTATCAAACAATGTTGATGTCAAATGAAGCCGACATTTACAATATCCGACACATTTGACACCGAATGACGTCGACCTTTCCGCACCTCCAAGACCTAAAAGGTTACGCCGGCGACGCGCTGTCTGTAACGTGCGGTTAAATTCGGATGAAATTGATAGTCCGGGTGAGAATATTGGGTTTGACAATTTTATCATGGGTGAGAATCTTGAACATATTGGTACCTCTTCAACTTTTGAGCACGGTGCTGCGTCTGGTGTGGGTGGTGCTGCTAACAAATGAAAATCCGGGTGATGCATATATCCCACAATTTTCAAACAGTGGTTTAGTGGGTGCAACAGGTGGTGGTGAGAATATGTTTGAAAACATTGGATAGGGGGTGCATCTGGTGGTATTGAAATTTCCGTGTGTTTTCAAACATGACATAATGGGTGCATCTGATGGCAGTCAAAATCAGTTTGGTGAGATCGGTCCATCCGGAGGAAGTGCTGCATCCGTCCACTTGATGAGTCGATTGCATTCCGAAATTGAAATAGGAAATGATTGGGCATTTTAATAGGGCTGTTCACGAGCCGAGCCGAACGGAGCTTTGCTCGTGCTTGGCTCGTTTACAAACCGAACCGAGCGAAGCGGCTCGTTTACAATCGAGCCGAAAACTGAACGAGCATTCGTCGAGCGCAAATTTTCAGAGCGAGCGCCGAGCGAGAATCGAGCGGAGAATAATATGGACGATTATAAAATTGAGATGTTTCTTTCGATGTTTTCATTGTCGGTGACAACTAAGGTCAAAATGTCCGATGATAACACTAATATTGAGATCCAGTGTCCAAGGATGAGGCTTAGATTAAGGCTGGTGAGGTGATGAGCATACGTCAGACAACAATTGTTGAATTGTGACGTAGATGTGATATCAAGCGACAATTAGCGATGGACGACTATTAACATAAAGAAGTCAAGACTGTCACCTCATGACTTATTGTTTTACTATTAAATCTAGTGTTATTTTTTATTGTGTTAAGTGGGTTGGTTATATTTTGTTTGTATATACTGATTCAAGTCCAATAGAATCTTATATATAAAGCGATAAATTTATCTGTAAATTGTGTGTATATTTATTATTAAATAAATAAAAATTTATTCGGGCCGAACCGAGCCGAGCGTACCTTTGCTCGTGCTTGGCTCATTTACAAACCGAACCGAGCCGATCGGCTCATAAACAACCGAGCGGAAGATCGAGCGAGCATTTTTTGAGAATTTTCCGAACGAGCGACGAACGATCCACGAGTGTTGGGTTTAGTTGAGACCACAGTTACCAGAACGAAGACTTTTGATGGGTTATAATAGGTTTTGTAAATCAAGGGGCTGAATATGTAATTTATCATAGTGTTTAGTTAAACCCTAGTTATTTGCGCACTTAAACACGGGCCCTGCGCACTTAAGCTAAGTGCGCAGCCCATCAGCTTCTCTATATATAGAAAACTATTGTGCAGCTCTAAGGTTAGGGTTTTGGTTATCTTTGTATCACAAGAAAGGGTGCGTACTTATCTGATTAATCCGTGGTGTTTTGATGAATATTATCAGTAATGGAAATCTTGATTCTCCTTATCTTGTGTGTCGGTTTTACTAGTTTTATCTAGTTTCTTTGTTTTTCAAGATTAATCACTTAAAACACCTAATCAATAGGTGTTTCTAAGTGATAACAATCTTTTGCACTAACAAGATCTAGCATTTAGGACTTACAATTTGGTATCAGAGCCTTTGTGCTCTAGATTGTATCTGTTTAAGATACCAAAACCCTCATCTTGTTAGTTTTTCTCAAAAGTTTTATAAACTTTTGTGTTTTTTATCAAAAAAAAAGGAGTTTCTTATCTAGTTGCTTCAGATTTCGTTTGGTGTTGTGTTTCTAAGTGTTAAAAGTTGTTTATTTTGAGTAGAAACATCCTCCAAGCATTTCAGATTGTGTGAAAAAGTCTTGGATAGGAATTCAGCTGAGTTTAGTGCTTGTTAACAGACTGTTTTTTGCGCACTTATTTCTTATTTTGCGCACTTATTTCTTTTTTGCGCACTTAACTCATAAGCTGCATACTTGTTTTCTTATTTTGAGCACTTAATTCCAGTCTTTATGTGCGCACTTGTCTCATAAGTTACGTACTTATTGCTTGGTTTGTGTACTTAATCAGAAACTTTGTCTCCGGCACACAACTAGGGTTTCTGCACACTTAATCAGAAACTTCTAGTTGTCTGCGCACTTACTGAAAGTTGTGTAGTTTTGAGTACTTGGCTAGGTTTCTGTGCACAAAATCTTAAACGGAAGTTTAAGTGTCTACGTACTTTTATTTAGTACGCAGATTGATCTGTCAAGACTCTAAGGTTACCATGCCCAAGTCTTGACCTATCTGCGCACTAGTCATCTGTGTACTTGTCAAAACTGCGCACTTATCAGGAGACAGATCTTGACTGTGTTTATTGCTATTGTTTCAGGCTGCTGCATACTTGTTCCCTGCGTACTTAATCATCTGCGCACTTAATCTCTGCACACTTAAGGACTGCTCACATAAATTAAGGACTGTGGACTTAATTTTGGACTGTAATTTTTAAAATCAGAAAACCAAAATTATAAAATCAACCTTAATCAATGGTTGGTAACAATAACAACTTAACCATGAATCCCATAACCCAAGCTGAACTGGAAACGGGAACTATAACTCGAATCCCTAAGTTAATTGGTGCACAGGATTGGAACCTGGAAAAACCGAATGAAGGCTTTCAACTACGTTAACGACTTCACCCAGTGTTCTTCTGTGCAACTTGGACTCACATTCCAATGAGGACCACTGAAGCAGGAGAAGTGTTTAACACTGATCCAACTACCTACACTGACCCTGATAAGCAGTTGCTACAGAGGGATCACAAAGCTTATGGTGCCCTCACCATGGCCTTGTCCAACGACGTGTACAACATGTTTGAGGAATACGGATCTGCTCATGATCTGTGGTTTGTGTTAAGCGAGTACTATGAAGGAAATGCTGAGATGAGACAAAACAAGCAAGATATGATTCAGAAAGAATATGATATTTTGGAAGTGTTCGGGTGAGAGCTTGTCGTCTCACATTGACAGGTTCATGAGCCTGTTAACAAAGAT
>JAUTDX010005160.1:0-28922 GCA_030844895.1 Ambrosia x helenae | reverse complement strand
AAATCTGTATGCGTGTATGTTTGTAAATATGTATGCGTGTATGTTTGTAAGTATGTATATGTGTATGTATGTAAGTATGTATGCGTGTATGTTTGTAAGTATGTATGCCTGTATGTTTGTAAGTATGTATATGTTTATGTATGTAAGTATGTATGTATGCATCTATTTTTGTAAATATGTATGCGCGTATGTTTGTAAGTATATATATGTGTATGTAATTAAGTACATATGCGTGTATGTTTGTAAGTATGTATGTATGCATGTATGTTTGTAAGTATGTATGTGTATATGTTTGTAAATATGTATATGCGCATGTTTGTAAGTATGTATATGTGTATGTATATAAGTATGTTACCACTTTGTAGAGGATTGTTTTAAAGAAAACGACTAGATGATCATACAAATGGAACAATCCAGGTGCGGAAACCCTAGATCGTATGCAATATTGATAAAGATCAAATTAGAACACAATCAAATCCTTTTCAATAAACAATTCATTCATAAACATGTTGATTAATCTTGTTAGATAGTGTTTACAATGAAATAGATCAATTATAGAATTTTCCAGAACCTAGAGAGATAACATACAAAAGACGCTACTCAAAATGACCAACTATCTCAACAAAATAAAACTTAAGGTATTTGTACTACTGCACATTCGACCCCACGACTAGGTCGAATGTGTCATTCGACCTTCATATCAGCTCGAACCAAACAGATAAACCTTTAAAGCTTCCTTCGACCTTCCAAAGTCCTCCTTTGACCCCTCGACAATCGAATGAACATTTTCTTCTACACAAAATCTACCAAAACACTATAATGACAATCCAAAATCAATAAGTCACATTCCGTGCACTTAAAAACTCCCCCTTGACTGTCGCTTGGATTGTAGACATTCTTGATCCATCGTCTTGTTCAACAGTTTGATTTGGAGAATCTTCTTCTGCTGTTTACTCATCTGCGGTTCTAGTTGACGTTTCGTTGAACTCTTCTTCAATTCACGTACCTTCACATATCTTCCCAGCTTTTTATCAAAATCACACCCCGCATTAACATCCTAGGCAAAACAAAAAACACACAACTCTATGATACTTCATCGCTTGCTCTCTATCTTTCTCCTCACAGTAAATAGGATTGTAATAAAGCATGATAATGTCTTCATACGAGCAATTCATGAGCCACATTAGATCAAAGATGTGTATCTTTTTGAACTCATCCCTATTGTCCTTCAACAAGATGATTGCTTAAGCCGTTCTCCAATCATAGTACCAAATAACAAACTCTTTGCTGAAATGTTGTTGTATCGGCATCAAAGGAATCCGTTTCATCACCACTGGAGGTTTATACTTCAATGTCACCTTATTTCGTCCAGTAACAAGATCAACCTCTTTGGGAACTTTCCTTTTTAGGTATTGAGGCATGAACATTTTCCACTTAGTTATGCTTTCCCAAGACATTTTGTCTGCAAACCATCCAACAACACTATTATTCGCAGAAGCACCGCTCATCGTGTGTCTACAGATATCTCTTACAGCCTAGTACGACAGGGTTTTTATATCATGAAACTTGTAGAAGTACAGAATTCCCTTCTCCCACGTCACCCCTATACACCCTAGCTGCCTATGATATTTCCAACCCAATGCTCTACCTTTAAACAATTGGTTATGATATTTGTAGAACCCTCCTTGTACTTATGTCTTTGGTCTATTAGCTCTTTCTCTTTTAACTTCTTCAACAACTCTTTCAAATCATTTGACTGTTGGAAGTTTGGTTTCTGATTGGTATCCTTCTCAAACACTTCATCTATAATCTTCTTGCCCTTTTTCTCAGCAAGTTTCTCAGCTTCATTAAGTGTTTCTTCATTGATTTCAGGTATCACCACATTCTCTTTCTCTTTGAAGTACTGGATACTCTTCAGGAGTAATGTCTTCAATCTCAATCTCCTCAAACTCTGGAGTATTTTTATCATCAGAATGTGTACTTGCATATCTCTCTGGAATATTAGGAATCTCTGTTTCATTCATGATTTCTTCTAGAGACTTCCCTATCTGCTTTGCCAAACCTTCCAAAATTTCTTTAAGGACTGCAGCAGATACTTCTCCATCCTCTAGATAAGGATCATTGTATTCAAGTTCGTACTTCATATCATCATATTCAAAAATCTCTGGAAACCTTCCAATCAGCTCAATTGTCCATGCATTTTGCTTCAATATCTTTCGATATATGTTTTTATCATCTGACAAAGATCTAATCTTTTCCGTCCAGAATATGCTATAATCATCATCAACATTTTCACCTGGTGTCTTTTTGGAACCTGATTCACTTGTGTCTCCCTTATCTGTATCTCTCTTCTGATAGCTATACTTGTAAGTATCTTGATCATCATCATCATCAGAACTCTCATCATCATCACCAATATCATCTTTCTTGCCACCACTCTTATCACCAGCATCATCATCATCATCTGATGTATCATCAAATTCATCATCAATCACCTTCTTCATCATTAGATAACTCATAGTCAACCTTCTATTCATCATCCTCCTTATCTTCTTCCTCTGTACCCTTCAGCTGTGGTGCTTTGGAATATAAATCATCAAGTAAATTTTTCATCTCTTTGTTGCCAGCTTTGATTTTCTTGTTTTCAATCTGTAAGTACTTGATCTTTCTTGTATTTCTTTTACCACGAGTCAACAACATCTTGTTTTCTTCCTGAAGCTCTTTCAACTTCTCTTCTAACTCATGTTGATTTGCCTTTGAGGATAAAACAATCTGCAACATACTTTGTTCATCTTTGTTCATCTGTTTTATTTCATCTTGTTGCTTGTTTAAGGCTTTCATGATATCTGCTATCTGACGGTTCACTACTTCCATCACTTCACTTGAAACAGTAACCTATGGTGTGGATGATTCAGCAACTGGTGGTTTAACAGGTTTTGTCTTCTTCTGAAACTGTAGTAACACATTCTCCAAAGTACTAGAAAAGTTTTCAGGAACTGGATTCACAGTAGCTTCTTCCTAAACAACTTTCTTCTTTTTCTTTGCCACTAGGGATGCCAGGGTGTTGTAGCACTTGAACTTCCAATTACTTGAACTTTCTTTCCTGCAACCAACAATTCTACTTCTCTGTCTCTCCTTTTCATGGGATTATCTCTCTTAGCCATTGTCTTGTACTTGGCTTTCTTAATCTTTTCACCTGAAACAAGAGGTCCACCAAAGTCAAGATTATCAATACTTAAATTTAACTCTTCATCATCAACTACTGGGGCTCTTTGTTTCTGTTCTTCAATAGCTTTGTTCAAACTCTCAATCTCTCCAACCACAGTGGCCTTGGGTTTAGTGGTCTTGATAGTTTCATCCCCTGAATTCCATTCTGCATCATCCTGAGTCTCTTCTGTATCAGCAGACTCTTCATCAATTAACATCATTTTTCTTTTCCTTTCTTCTTCCCTACTTTCTATTTCTTAGGTTCAACTTCAACAACCTTTGCTTTTCTTTTACCAGACTTAGCACCTTTTTTAATAACTTGACGATTCCATTTAGCATCTTTGTCAACTGGAAATAAAGGGCTATCAGAGTCAGACTCACTCTTTTCATTCCTTGCTTTGTTTTGACCTGGATCCTTATAATCTGGGTTAATCAGATGTCCAAACAAGTTCTTGTATGGAGGCCTTTGATCTTTAGGAACACCTTTATAAGCCTTCATTCTGCTCAAAAGTACTAAGATTCATATGACTTAGATATACAATCTGCCTTGGATCTTTCTTCAAGTTAGGATACTTGTTATCAAATACCATCTAAAGAATCTTGGGTACATAAGAAACTTGCCAGTCGTATCTTGGGTACATAAGAAACTTGCCAGTCGTCAAACCTTTCAAAACTTCCATCATGTGCTCAAATATCATTCCAGAAACATTAAATGGCTTGTTCAAGATCAAAGCAATAACTAGTGAACTCAGACTTTTCCTCAGCACATCATAACCTCCTCTAACTGGTCCAAACACATGCAGAATCACATGTAGTAAACCATCAGTAATTGGAGCATTGTACTTCATTCTGAGGAAACACTTCCTCTGCTCTATCCAATATAACTCTGTAGGATCTGTAGGAGAATCTCTCAACTGTAAAGCTTCTCTGAGTCTTACTCAGTAACTAGTACAAAGTTCCCCTGAATGTAACTTTGAATAGCAGACTTGTCATCCCAAAAAGTAATTACAACTTTCTCCCAGAAGTTAACATGATGATCCTTATAAATTGTCTTTGTTATAGCAAGAGCGTAGATAACTCTGCTTCTTTGTAAGAACTCTATTATGCCTTGGAATTCAACATGCTGCTTCACTTCGCCGAGAAATGCCTAATAGTTGTGTACTGGCTCAAATAATAACTCCTTGGGTTCTTCTGGTTTCTTTTGAACTGGTACTTCCTTCTCTGGGTTTTTTTGTTCAGCCATTACAATCTGTAAAACAAAGAAATAAACATGAAAATTTATCAAAATCGGACAAAAATTGAACTTTGGTAAAAACTTCCTTCATTCGACTCTATCGGGGGTTCGAATGAGGAATATGAGATGTCGAATGAGAAAACTCAGGTGAACAAAATATTTCATTCGACTTTAATTACTACATTCGACCTCAAACAATCTTCTTCGACCCTTAAAAGTCTCATTCGACCTAATAAGGTCTCATTCGACCCTAGTAAAATGGTCGAACAGGACTGTTTGGTTTTTGAATTGCCCAAATCACAATCCAACTAGATAAACATCACATTATTGTTCGTTTAGATCCTAATATGGCCGATTAACATATCTCAACAATCAATTGGAACTAATAACCTATTATAGATGGTTTTTACCCAAAATCTAGGTTTTTTAAATTTCAAACAATCATTTATGTTCAATGATGTGTTTAAACACTGGATTTTGGTTCCTTCTCCCCCTAAAACCATCGATAATAGTATTACAATTATACATTGATGTTTAAACAAGTTCAATAAGGTCTGATTAGGTGTTCTAGGGTTTATAACTCCAATCCATAATTCTATCCTGAAAACTTGGTCATTACCTGTTAAAATAGGATCAAAAGATTCAGAATATCACAAGGAACAATAATCTCAGGTCTAAATCAAACAAGCAACAAGGTCTGGTGACGTGGGAATTTTTGAAAAAAATTATGGGGGTTCGAATGAGCTCAAAGAATATATATATATATATATATATATATATATATATATATATATATATATAAGACTCTCCTTCGACCCTTACATGGGTTCGAATGAGACGATCCAGTCTTCCTTCAACCCTAGTTAAAGGCTCGAAAGAAACCAGATGGCTCGAATGAGGAAAACTCAAACAAACACTCTCATTTGACCTCATGAAAGGTTCGAATCAAGACTCAAAATCTCCTTCAACCCAACGAAGGGGCGGATGAGATGTTGGATTTCTGAAAATTTTACCAAATCTCAAATTCGAATCCCGTTTTATCATTTTAAAACATTTAAACCTTCAAACATTCATAAGTTTGCATTTTAATGATACAAAACTCAACTTGGTCTGTCAAACTTCAGAAAATGACCATCAATCACCATCGGTTATCAAAAAGAACACAGAAATGTAAAAATTTCGGATTTTCTGAAGTTTATGCTAAAACACACTAAAAATCTTTTTGAGTTTTTGTATATTTTTGCAGAAAATGAAAATTAAAGCAGTAAACATTTGGTGATTTCCGGTAAGAGGATCATATCAGTTTTTGAGAAATCTGATCACACTTTGATCTTTAATATTTATTATTAGTATAGACAATGTGTGATTAGGCAATTGCTGATTTTGTTATCCACATAACCTCACATGCAGACTGTTATGCATTGCTTTAAAATGATACCCAATTAGATGTTTAAAACTTACAGGCTTATGGTTCCTATTAGGATCAGAGTTTGATTTGTTATGAAAGTTTAAGTAATGGAACGGTAAATGAATGAACAATAATGGAAGGTGCAGTGGAATTGTAAACTTTAATTCATAACAAATAGGACAATTGTTTTTATATCAAATACTATGCAAAAGTCATCACAGATTACAAGTATAAGATTACAACTCCCCCCCTCAGCCTGATCACTCAGTAACTTTGTTTGTGTAAGAGAATGTTGGAGTGACAAATAGAACAGTACATGCACTATTCTATTTATAGACAAACGAAAGCTCTGATGACCTAAGACTGACGTCACCTAGACAATGACAGCTAACTAACATAACAACATAAAAAATTTGCTAGGAATTACTACTGTTACATTGCCTAAACCTCTGATGAGAGAAACTTTGTTGGCTTGAACATCTGTTGGATCCTAAGTACTGTTGGCTCCAACAGACCTTGTATCTCTTGTCAGCACTTTGCCTTGTTTCCTTATCAACACTTTGTCTATCAATGGTTTCTTCAATCAGCAAGCAGTTTTGTCCAGCAGCAGTTTGGTATCAGCAGTTAGAGTCATCAGTCGTTTGGGAGGATACTTGAATCAAAATACTGTTTTATTGATAATCAGAAGTGTAGAATGTTTTGGCTTTTAATCATTGTTCTTTTCCAGGTCAGCAGACCCAACAATCTCCCCCTAGAACAGATGATGCCAAAACTCATCTTTATTGCTGATCTTTATTCCTCATCAGACTTTCTCTTATTTAACCTTTTAATTGTAGTTCAATGTCAAAAGCGAATAAGTCATCAGCATCCCTTTCTAGCTCTAAATTCAGCAAGTCTTGGAGATCATTTGCATTCAGACTGTATGCATCATTTATCTTGAGCTTTTGAACCTTTCCATCTGATCTGAGTAGAGTCAATTCATGGTTGTCTTTATTGACCTTCTGTGACACCCGGCAAACTCAGGTTAGTAACGTTGACTAAACTAGTAAGTCTACCTTAGCGAGTCATACTTATTACATACTTAACTCGATCAGTCGAGTCGTTACGATGATTCTAGGGAATCATCGGGAGTCGTTACGATGATCCGCGGGATCATCGGGAGTCGGTCAATAACCATGTGTACAAGGATTGGTGATTCGTGGAATCACCGTGTTTAACGCACACACGCAAGTCTCGAGTCCCGGGAATTGGTGAACGGATGTAAATGTGTTAGTTATCATGCATTATGTGTTTATAATCATTATGTGACTTGTCGGTATGTTAATACGTGTTTATATGTGTTAAAATAGTGTTTAACGCACCGAAATCTCAGTCGGGAATGCTGTAGGCGATTAGGAACCAGAGGGTTGCCTAATCGCCTATACTATAGGCGATTAGGACTCCTAATCGCCTGTTAACTGCTGCTAATCGCCTGTACTGATATGCACAAGTCAAAACACCTATAAATTTAACCCTTAACTCCCCAAACACCCTTAGTGCAATACTAACTGATCCTAAGCCACCCACACACCCTAGAACACCTCTGGAACTTGTTTTGCTTCAAAAATCACCATTTCCAAGCTAACGCACCTTTCTTTGATAAAATCCAAGGTGTGTTCTTCATCTCTAACCTTTGTAATGTTGTTGTTTTGGTTCCCCAAATGTCCAGACCTTGTTTTACTAAGTATGTGTCTTTAAAACCTTTGAAAAGAGTTCTAAAACAAGCCTACACCATAATACATGCTATATGTGAAGTTTTTGTGCGTATGATGATCTTCTTGGTATTTATAACATGAATGTTTCCATAAAATGGTTGTACTTCTGAGATGTAGGAGCTATTAGGATGATTATCTAAGAGTTTGAGTTATTATTTTTGTGTTTTGGTGATGATGTTCATTTTGACCCATTTGCATGATTCTTGAAGATTTAAGGTTTTATGTTATGATTTAATGATTTATTGTTGTTAGGGTTTGCATTAGAGAGGTATTATAACAGGGAGATGTTGATTTGCAAGCTTGTAAGTGATGAAATCTGATTTGTTGCCATTTAAGGAAAGATAAGCTTAGTTAATGAAACATGGTACTTTGCCATTTTTGGAAATAATTGCATAAAGAGTGTTAGAACAGGGATTAATTGGGGGTTTTTGCTTGGAATGGGTTGGTAAATGGTTTAGGTTTGATATTGGGTGTTTTTGCATGTTTCGGATCTGATTTGGAGGGTTAAACGCGCGAAAATGTGTTGCGCAGCTGCAGCAGGCGATTAGGAATCCTAATAGCCTGATGCAGGGGGCGATTAGGCATGTTAAGGGGCGATTAGGCCCCTAATCGCCTGATATGTCAGGCGATTACAACCCCAATCGCCTGTTGACCACCCCCAATCACCAGTTGACTTTTCCTAATTGCATGTTAATTCCTAATCGCGTGTACTGCTGCTGTAAGCGTATTTTGGCATCCCGAAGCATGATTTGACGCCTAGGAACATGATAGGAACCCCGTGACATGCCGTATGACTTGGTAACACGTGTTCGGACTCAATTGTACTTCACTTGTGCGTTATGTTAGTCTAGGTGAACTCTTGCGCGTGTTAAGTGTATAACTACATGTGTTGCATGATATCTTGCATTTAGCTAACACATGGAATGTCGGGTCACCAATGGGATGTCGAGTCTTGTCTAGCACGGTCGGTTTAGCAGTCAAAGGTGTTTTTCAAACGTCTATGGTTATGGTCTAGACATTCGGGGACTAGCTAACCTGCGGGTTATTAGTCCGGATACTTATACACGTCTTATGATACGTCGCCGCTATTTGGGGCTATCATAGCATAACTACTTAACTATTTTCAAGTAACGCAATCTAAGGTGAGTGTCACAGCCCCGCTTTTACTGTTTTGTCTTCAGGGGGAGAAACATGCTACTTATTTATTTATTAAAGGTCATGTTATACTATGGTTACTTTATGTTACTATACGGCTTTTTCGGAAAGTCCCAGGGGGAAACCATGAATGTGCAGGAAGCACAACGAGGGAAATGTGGATAGATCTATTGGGCCTCACAAACCCCACCCGAAGGCGGGGATGCTGGGTGGGTGCATATTGTCTCTAACTATCGGGTTATCGAGGCATCGGTAACCCAGTCATCTGGGCTGGATTCATCATTTGGTACATGTTCAGTAATGGGTTCCCAACCGTAGTAGTAAAAACACTTAACGTCTAGCTAACGTTCTTATAACCTAGTAGTTACGGATATGACCTTTGGAACTTATAAAACTCATTTATGAAGGAAAACCTGTGAACTCACCAGCATTATATGTTGACATTTTTGGCATGTTTTCTCAGGTCGCTAAGGTAGCAGTTAATGGACTAGGCGCACGGAGTCTCGCACAACGTCTAGGATTTCGAAACGTATTAAACAATGTTTTGTAAACTTTAATATGTCTTTTGGTTGTAAACAAGAAATGCTTTCGCTGCTGGTTTACGGCTCAAAGCATGATATTTTGGTTTTAATATATATATGAATGCATGTTTGTTGAATGTTTGTTGTGATCATTGACTTAGATCCTGGTGTGTCACGCGCCTCGCGGTAAAACCCCGCATGTGGAAATTGAGGGTGTGACACCTTCTATTTTAGAATTTTTGAATCAGAGGAATTTTTTGTCTGCAAGTTTATTTTGATGAGTTTGCTGATGGAGGTCTCCCAATGATTTTTCTCAGTTCTTCACTAATGGGATCTGAAAAATAATGAACTTGATTGAAGATCCCTTCCTTCATAAATGTGTCAGCAAACTTCTTTTGATCTTCTTCAGACATCTCCTTCTGCCTTTTGTGTTGTCTTCTAGCAGCAATGGAGACATAAGAGGATGGAAGGAAGCTTTCAAAGGAAAGAGTCTGATGAGATCTCCTAACATCTTCATCATCAGGGTAAACTGGTTTTCTGGGAAGAGTTGGATCGGTCTTTCTTTGTTCTTCTAGCTTCTTATAAGTCTCAACCAACCTTAACTTAGATCTTTTTGATACAAACTTCATTTCACCATAGTTAGCCTCAACCAATTCAGCTCTCATTCTCTTGAACTTCAAAGCTCTGACAGGGTCTTTGCCTTTTCTGGAATCAGGAACAGATGGTTTTTGGTTAGGTTGCTTGTTCAGCTCTTCAATCATGTTTAATTCTTCTTTCAAAGCCTGAATGGTCTAGCCAGTGAAGTGTTTTATGTTGGCTTTGTAAGGTTTAGCAGCCATAATCTGGTCCAGAAGAGATTCTCTGACCAACTTTACCATTTCACCACTGATGGGGTTGTTAGACATAGACTTGCTCGGGTCCTTAGAAAAGTCTTCAATCCTTCTTAACATGCAAAGCTCTACTGAATAGATGCCCTGAGCAGTCCTGCCATCTTTCCCTTTGCATTTCTCTTTGATGATTAAGTCAGTCTGCTGTACTTTCTGCTTTAAATATTCATCAAGATTTTTCGGATTAGGCAGATTCAGACTTGCAAGAGACGGGAAGGATAATAGTGATGGATCCTCAGTATTGTAGAAGGATTGAATTTCCCCCTTGATTATGTCAAGCTCAAGGGGATACTGAGCAGCCAATGGAATTGTGGAAGATGGTGATTTTGTGGTGGAAGGATTGGATGTGAATTGTGAGGTGTGTGGTGAAAAAGATTGAAGTGGAATGGCTGAAATGGGTTTAGTTGATGATGGTGGTGGTGTTGTTTCTATGTTCTCATCTTGTACAACAAAGGTGGTGGATTTCCTTTTCCGTTTTGTAGAAGATGGTTGGTGATGGTGGTGATTGAGGTGTGTTAACATATGTTGGCACTTGTTTAGTACAAGCAAATGTTTGAGGTGGAGAAGATGGTGTGGGTGTTAAGGTCATGGCTAAAGTAGTGGTGGTGGTTGTGGTGGTTGTTGTGGTAATTGGTTTAGTGGTTGTGTTGGTGGAAGCAGCAACAGAGGTTTTAGTTCTAGAAGGTGGCTGTCTGACATGCTGAGCAGGCCTTTTCTTCCTTTTAGAAGTACCTACATTGTCTTTTTCATGCTGTTCCAACTCTTTCCTTTTGGAAAGGTTTTCTACTTTTGTTTCCAAGGTTTCAGCCCTGATTTGTTTAGCCTTAGCAGCCTTTTCAGCTAAGACATTTGCAGATTTATCAACATGCTTTGCCTTGTCAGTTTTTGCAGCTTCAACAGTGGTTTTGGAAGCAGACCCTTGTGCAGGCCTTTGAGCAGACTTTTCACCTTTTTGAGAAGATGGAATCCCAAATGGATCCAACTTAGGTTGTCTATCTCTGCCACTCTCCCCGTTTTTGGCCTCATCTACTGTAAACTCCTTGTCATTCTCATCTCTTAGGATAGTTGTAGGGGCAGAGCCAGTGGTCTTCAACAAATGATCTTTTATGGCCTTTATGTCTGCTTGGGTGTCATTCAACCTAGCATCAACCATATTTCTGATCATGGTCATGTATCTTTCTTATGTTTGGTCTGCTAGTTTTCTATGAGCTATGATGATAGGATTAACAGATTTCCATAGCTCACTAGCAATATCTTTGGTGGATGGTTGACTTTGTGTGATGGTAACCAATGTTTGCATCATTGTCTTGATATCTGATTTGATCTCAGTCACAGATGACTCAATGGTGTTCACTCTCTTCGTCAATTCTTGGTATCTTAATCCATCACCTAACTTAATGTGATCATCTGAATTCCTTCCAGATGTGGTAGTTGTAACTGGTTCAGTCCTAGGAGGTGTGTCCATTGAAAAGAAACCAGATGCCCCCTTTTCATGGTTCTTGGGACTTCCAACTGGTATTGAGGTCACTCTGATAGTCAGTGTGCATTTTGACCATATCAATCAACCCTTTAGCATAGCAATCACGAATATAGTGATACTTAATCCAGATGTGCTTAGCCTTAGAGTGATTGACTGTGTCTTTAGTGAGTGCTATGGCAGCTTCATTGTCACAATGAATTGGGCTTTTAAGATATTGCAAACCGTAGTCGCACATCTGCTATTGAATCCACAAAACCTATGAACAACAACTCGAGGCTGCCACGTATTCGGCTTCACAAGTAGATAGTGCAACTGTTGTCTGCTTTTTGCATTGCCAGGTCACGAGCCTGCTCCCAAAGAATTGACATCCAGCCATTGTGGATTTACTGTCTTTATCGCAACATCCATAATCTGCATCACTGAAAGAAACAAAGTCAAAATTATCATCATGAGGGTACCAAAGTCCACGCGAGGGACAACCCTTTAGATATCTAAGGATTCATTTGACAGCTGTAAGGTGACTCTGTTTCGGCGTCGATTGGAATCTAGCACAGAGACATGATGCAAACATTATGTCTGGACGAGATGCAGGCAGGTACATCAAAGATCCGGCGATAGCTCTATACGTGTAGGGATCTGTAAGCTCCCTCTTAGCGTCAACTCCAATCCCGTGATTAGGTTTAATTGGGGTATCCATAGGCTTCGAATCTTTCTTCTGGAACCGGCTCAAGACTTCAGATACATATTTCGTCTGGTGAATGAAGATGCCCGTTGGCAATTGATCCACCTGCAAGCCTAGGAAAAACTGCATTTCCCCCATTGCGCTCATCTCCAACTTTTCCTACATGACTCGTTCGAATTATCCACATAAAAGCTCATTAGTAGAACCGAAAATAATGTCGTCAACATATATCTGAACAAGAAGCAAGTCACCCATTTTGTGAACAAGGTACAATCTACCAAACCACGTTTGAATCCCTTTGAAAGAAGGTACGTACTTAGCTCCTCGTACCATTGCCTTGGAGCTTGGTGCAAACCATAAAGTGCTTTGTTAAGTTTATAGACCTTATCTCGGTGGATAGGATCTTCAAAGCCTTGTGGTTGACCAACGTATACCTCTTCCTAAACCACACCATACAGAAAGGCGCTCTTTACATCCATCTGATACACCTTGATCTTCTTGTAGGAAGCACACGCTAGAAACATACGAATTGCTTCTATACGCGCAACCAGTGCATAGACTTCATTGTAATCTATTCCTTCCGTTTGACTAAATCCCCGAACGACCAATCGAGCTTTGTTTCTGACAATAACGCCTCGATCATCCTTTTTGCACTTGAAAACCCACTTCGTACCAATTTTCTTCCGGTCTGGTGATAAATCTGTTAGCATCCAGACTCCGAGTTTCTGAAAATGTAATAATTCCTCTTGCATTGCTTCAACCCACGAATCATCTTGTAAAGCATCCTTGTATGTCCGCGGCTCCACCTGCGAAACATAACAAGCAAAAGACCAGTCATTTTGACAACCTGATTTCTGTATTTTAGCATACAGGGATAGGGCTCCAATGTTATCATGTGAAGTTGCATGTCTGAGTTGTCCTCTTTTCATGACACTGTTGTCGGGATCACCAACAACTTGCTCAATCAGATGAATCTGATGAATCCGAGATTCCGGATGACCAGGAACTTGAATTCCTGTTTGAGTAGTCAAATTCTCTGCCATATCTAGATCATCATCCGTATTAGAAGAAGATGCAACATCAGAATTTAGGTTCACTGCTGGTGTCTCCGTAGCATGATCTAAGATAGCTTCACTGAAAACTTCATCGTCGTCTTCCGATTCTGATGAATCAAGAGTAGTAGAAGCTTCTTGAAAAATCTCTTCTTCATTAGCAGGAGCATTAGTATCATTAGAAGTTGCTGGAGGAGTTATGGTGATCGGACGCACCAACGGTGAAGTCATTGTGTTCTCACACTCGTAATATAAACGTAATACAGCCTCTTCAACCAAGCTATCTAGATTGAATGACTCAAAGAAATCTTTATAGTCAAACATCCAATCGGGCCCACTTCCTTGAACATTTTGAGTGTAGTGTTGAACTTCCACATTCGCCCACTCTTCAACTTGTCGAGTTCTTTTGTTAAATACGCGTTTAAGTGGTGTCACGTACCCACCAAAATATCCCTCATCAGCTTTCGATCCAAACTTCTCTGTAGGATTCAACATTGTACAAGGTGCCCCGAAAGGTTCTAGATACTTTAAGTCCGACTTTCGTCTATTAAGCAGTTCATAAGAAGTCTTGCCAAACTTCTTCACTGTTCATACACAATTCAGTGTGTAAAAAGCTGCGTAAATTGCTTCATTCCAAAAAATCACTGGAAGATTCGAGTCCGCAAGCATTGTCCTAGCCGTTTCTATTAGAGTCATGTTTTTGCATTCTGCAACACCGTTTTGCTGTGGAGTGTATGGTGCACTATAATCGTGATAATATCCTTTGTCTTCAAAGAGTGCATCTATCTGAGAATTCTTGAACTCCGTCCCGTTGTCATTACGAATTCTTTTGATCTTTAAGCCGTAGATGTTTTCCAACCGGGTGAACAAAACCTTCAGATTATTAAACGTCTCGCTTTTGTGTTGCATGCACACCACCCACGAGAATCTTGAGTAGTCGTCTGTAACCATAAGACATTGAAGCTCTCCATAATTACTCTTACGCTTGACAGATCCGAAAAGATCCATATGCAAACGTTCAAGTGGCAATTCTACAAAGTTTACTTTCTTTGGTTTGTGGGACTGTTTTTGCTATTTACCTTTCTTACAACTCACACATTTGTCATTCAAATAAAAATGCTTCACATTAACCCTTCTACAAGCCCGTTCTTCACCAAATGATTCATCTTCCTTAGGTGATTATGCCCTATCCTTCTGTGCCACATAATAGATTCTTTTTCTATAGCTTTGGATAGAAAACACGTGACTTGGCCCTGGGTTGTGGTTGCCTTGCTCATGTCAAGAATGTACAAGTTGTTCACTCTTGGAGCTTTTAACATGATCCATTCTTTTGGAATGACGAATCTGGGTTTAAGAATGTAGCAAGATTTATCATCAAAGTGAACAGAAAACTGTTTGTCACAAATCTAACTGACACTCAACAGATTATAATCAATTTGCTTCACATAAGATATTCTCTCAAAACTCACGATTCCATTACTAACACTTCCTTCCATTGTTATGTAACCTCCTTTGTTTCCCGCAAACGCCACATAACATCCATTAATATTCTTGATATCATAGAGTAACGTTAAATCTCCGGTCATATGCCCAGAAGCTCCACTGTCGACAATCCAAAGACTGCTAACAGGGCCAGCTGGAGCTCCCTGCACAAATCACAAACACGATTAGTTTTTAACAGGGATCCAAGCCTGCTTGGTCGTGGGTCTTTGAATGTTAGCTTTCAAAGAATCACTCTCACAAACACTTGGTTTAGAATCAATCTTTTTCTGATCGTTCAAACCTTTCTCACTTTGAGTTTTGATATTAGCAAATGATGTAGAAGCACCTGGAGAACCCGTTGGTGTCCAAGATTGTTCAGAACGTTTTAGAATCCTTATCTGAGATTTTTGACCCTCAGTAGGTTTCTTTGTATCTCTCGAGAATGTAACTTTCTTGGTAACCTTATTTAATTTAACAGATACAGGTCCAACCAATGATTTCACAGCTGGTTTTGGAAAAACCTGTTGTTTATCATTAGTCGTGTTCACCATTGGTTTCTTCAGTTTCTTCTCCATGGCAATTCGGTTTCTGTTATCATAGACAATTGGTTGGTTTTCCCTTTTGTTATAAAATTGACTTTGATTAAAATTGTAGTCTTTGTGGGAAAAATTGTTGCTCTCTTTGAGATCTAAACTGTTGTCTTTGAGGTACAAATTGTTGCCTCTGAGGAGCAAATTGTTTTTGTGAACCATGTTGTCTATGATTGACCGTGCAACTGCTGTTTGTGCTGTTTACCTTTCTTACAACTCACACATTTGTCATTCAAATGAAAATGCTTCACATTAACCCCTTCTGCAATCCCATTCTTCGCCAAATGATTCATCTTTCTCAGGTGAATGTATCCCATCCTTCTGTGCCACATAATAGATTCTTTTTCTATAGCTTTGGATAGAAAACACGTGACTTGGCCCTGGGTTGTCATAGCCTTGCTCATGTCAAGAATGTACAGATTGTTCACTCTTGGAGCTTTTAACATGATCCACTCTTTAGGAATGACAGAACCGGGTTTAAGAATGGATCAAGATTTATCATCAAAGTGAACAGAAAACTGTTTGTCACAAATCTGACTGACACTCAACAGATTATAATCAATTTGCTTCACATAAGATATTCTCTGAAAACTCACGATTCCATTGCTAACACTTCCTTCCATTGTTATGTAACCTCCTTTGTTTCCTGCAAATGCCACATATCCACTATTAATGTTCTTGATGTCAAAAAGTAACGTTAAATCTCTGGTCATGTGCCCTGAAGCTCCACTGTCTACAATCCAAAGACTGCTAACAGGGCCAGCTGGAGCTCCCTGCACAAATCACAAACAAAGTTAGGTTTTAACAGGGACCCAAGCCTGTTTGGTCTTGGGTCTTTGAATGTTATACTTCAAAGAATCACTCTCACAAACACTTGGTTTTGAATCAACCTTTTTCTGGTCATTCAAACCTTTCACATTTTCAGTTTTGACATTATCAGTTGATGTAGAAGCACCTGGAGAATGCTATGATGTCCAAAATTGTTCAGAACATTTGAGAATCCTAATCTGAGATTTTTGACCCTCAGTAGGTTTCTTTGTATCGTTCGAGAAAGTAACTTTCTTGGTAATCTCATCTGATTTAACAGACACAGGTCCAACCGATGATTTCACAGCCGGTTTTGGAAAAGCCTTTTGTTTATAATTAGTCGTGTTCACCATTGGTTTCTTTAGTTTCTTCTCCATGGCAATTCGGTTTCTGTTATCATAGACAATCAGTCTATTTTCCCTTTTGTTGTAAAACTGATGTTGATTATAAAATTGTTGTCTTTGTGGGAAAAACTGTTGTTGTCTTTGAGACCTAAAATGTTGCCTTTAAGGAACAAATTGTTTCCTCTGAGGAACAAATTGTCTTTGACAAACAATTTTGTCTATGATCATTAACCGAATTCCTAAAATTTTGCCTCTGCTCAACTTCGTGCCTTTTGTGTCTCACATATGGGCAGTGAGCAAGTAAATTCCCTCTCTCCCCACATTTAAAACATGCACGGTATTATTCAAAAACATACTTTGAATTAGGTTTTGGGAATGAATTGACCAGTTATTGATCATCAATACAATTACATCTTAAACTCATTGGAGCGGGTTCCTTTGAGTAAGCCGGTTCAATAAATCCGTTAACCTTTTCTTTCGGTTTAATGAATTCAGTGACATGAACCTTTGTTTCCTTAGAGTTATCACAATACAGTTTCTTTAAAAGTTCAGGAGGAATATCATTGGTCCTTTCATGCTTAGGAAACCAAATGGTACTCTCCTGCCAAATTTTCTTAATCTTTGAATAATTGGCAAACTGTATTGGATATTCCTCATCAGAGATTATCTTATCGGATCCTTTCATCCGATAGAAAACCTTCACAGGTTTGTCAACTGAACCATTTTTATCATTCTTCTTTACTGACTAATTCATTTGATGTGCATTTTTCTAAAGATGTGGAACCTGAGAAGGTGATTTGGTTCATTTGTTATAATATGATTTTCTAAAGGAATATCACCACCTTTCTTAGGTTCCACATTTTCAGTATCTGAATCATCAGTTTCAGCCACTACTCCTTCATCCTTCAATCCAAGTATCGGTCTCACATCGGAATGTGGATCTCCAACACTAGAAGTGTTAGATTCATTGTCTGATGCGGAATCCGATTTCACTGAACTTTCCGGTGTTACTGAATTCAAATTGTGGTTTTCAAATAACACTGGAGAAGGAACAGATTTATAGTTTGCACTATTGGATTGTGATGGTTCCTCAATGATGTGGTCCACAACATAAGCCACATGTTTATAACTCTAACTTTTTATTGACTTTTTAAGCAAAACACTTGATGGTAGCCATTTCCAACTTTGTTTCCTCAAGTTCATTAATGTAATTGTTAATGGCAGTATGTTTTAAAGAAAGAGTTTTCTTTAATTCTGAAATGTCCTTTTTATACCCTTCAACTGTTTTGTTAAAATCATATGCATCCTTACGATAAGATTTAATGTTGATTCTAGCACTCTCAAGTTGAACCTTGAGTTGCTTGTTCTCCTCAGACAAAATATCACAAGTACCACAATATTTATCACTACGCATGTCAGTAGTAGAGTCAGAACTTACCGATTTAGGCGGATCTGTCATGGCCATCAGTGCAAAGTGAGCCTCCTTCCCAACAAAGAACTTAGAATAATCAATCTTCGTGAAGGCATCATCCACTATGCACGATTTCTTCGACATCAAGAAGTCTGCTTCGGCTAGCAATTGATCAATTTCATCATCTAAAAAATTAACACTCGCCTCCGAATCAGCTTTACTTTCTGAGTCAGAATAGACAGATTCTTGTTCATCAGAAATATCAGCAACGGAGTCAATAATAGTTCCCGAAACCTTCTCAGCATTTGTGTCTTCAGCTTTCTCAGTAACAGAAACTTGAATTTCATCAACCATCTCCTCAATCACAACTTTAGACACTTTCTCAGATTCCAAAACATCTTCTTCTATCACCAACTCATCTAAATCCATCTCCTTAGCAGCACATGCTACATTCCCACTAGTAATCTCCTCAACTCCCAATTGCATTGCAGTCCAATCATCACCCCTATCCTTCTGAATCACCAAAGCCTGATTCTGATTCTCATATTGAGGTTGGCTATTTGGGGTAGAAATAGGAATAATGGTTCTGGTTGGGTTAGATGTAGTTTGGGTTTGAGTTTGGTTGGTTGTAGATGCTTGTCTAGATCTGGTATTTTGAGAGGTGTCTTGTCGGTTTTGGTAATTGTTTTGTTGTGGATAGTTGTTTTGGATTTGATAGGTAACCTGATTTTGTGATTGTCGGTAATGATAGTTGGAATTAAATGGGTTTCTATTACCTTGCTGCATCGGTTGAGTACACTCTCTCTTGAAATGACCTCGAGTACCACAGTTGAAACAAGTTACCTTAGCTTTGTTGAAGCTGTAGGTAGTGTTTGGTGAGGTAGCAAGATCAGTTCTGCCGGTCTTCTCTATGAACTCAGTAGCTCTTCTCATCACGCTTGCAAAAGCCCATTGAATATCTATCAGTTCCATCTCTTCCTTATCTATCTGGGCATAATCTTCATTAGTCAGATTGTTGTTGCCTATCTGACTTGCCATTAGTCCATTATATGAAGCGACCATTGCTGAGACTAAAGCAATGTGTTGTTGTGCCACTTCGACAGTCACATTGTTTATGTTAGAAGTTTCCAACACAATCGGACTTTGGCTTGAAGATGCTTGTGTCATTGACGGATATTGTTGTTGTTGAGGTGTGTTCATGGATGATGTATAACAAGAAGAAGACATTTGTGGTTGAGTTGGTATGAAAGAGTTTGTTGTGTAGGAAGTTGGTGTGTAGGTTGGTCCTTATGCAAGATAATTGATTGGGTTTCTTGGTGGTTCAACAACATTGGAAACACAAGCTATATGAGGTGCAACATTCCCACCCACTGATGAACTAGACATAGAGGCAGATGATGAAGCATGATACAACTCAGGGTTCTGTGGAAACTGTGCTCGTTTAGCTTTTCTCTTTTCCTCCATCTCTTTGTTCTCCAACTTTTGTATAGACTCATTGATAGTCCAATACTGATATGCATCTTTTTCTTTCAAGACTTCAACATGTTGACTCCAATACGGAGGCAACGAGTCAGCAAACTTGTCCACCAATTCTGACATTGGAATCTTGATATCATAGTTTGACAACTTGGTTAACAAATGACAATATCTAGGAAAAAGTTCTTTTAGAGTTTCATTCCCAACATAACTGAAATTTTCAAACTCCTTCTTCAACTCCTTCATTCTGAGTCTTCTGGTCTTCTCGTTTCCATCATGCCTGTTCTTCAGAATATCCCAGAGTTGCTTTGATGTAGTACATGATCCAAATTGATGCAATAAATCTGTAGTCAACGCTTGAGATAGTTGTGAAAAGGCTTTCTTCTCAACAACAAAGTTTTTCTTCTCGTCTTCTTTCAACTCTTCAAGTGGAATCTGGATATTGGTGTTCTCAAGACATGGAGCAACGTATCCCTTTACAATCATTTTCCACGCTTCACTTCCTTCCAATCCCATGTCCTCTAGATGAATCTTAAACTTCTTTTGCCACTGATTGTAATCTGTCATGTCCAACAACTTAGGAGGACGATTCCCACTTCCCGATGATAAATCATTGATTAATGTGGTAATCGCATTAGTAGTCTGAGACTGCACCGCTGCTGCTGCAACTCCCCAAAAGTCATTCACTTGTGGTTGTGGAGGTTGAGTAACAGGTGGTGGTGTTGAACTAGTCATGGCAATGTAGTTGATCGGTTGATATGACTGTGTGTTTGTCTTCTGAGTAGCCACTGCCCATGGATTCATCGGAACGTGTTGTTGTTGTATTGTTGTAGGTCTAGGTGTCATATGAAATCCCCAAATGTTGTCCATGATGCTCAAAATGTAAACACTTAGAAAAATTTCCAAAAACAATAACAGGTTCGACCTCTAAAATAATAACGTGGGTTCGAATGTAGAAATAACCTTGGTTCGACCCCTGTATCAGACTCGAAAGAAGAAATGTAACACACTAGACTCCTTCGACCTAGGCAAATAAAACCTTCGACCTCCCGTGTGGTCGAATGAAAATCAATTAGTCGAATGAACAAACAACACACTTGAAAACTTTTGGTTTGACCTAAAAATCCTCTAGTTCGACCCAAAAACTCTGATTCGACCCAAAAACTCACACGTTCGACCCAATTCTCTGTGGTTCGACCCGACCCATTTGAAAAATGGTTATTCTTCAAAAATCAGTTAATTTGATCCAAGTTTTTCAAAAGTTTATGGATTTTGATGATCTTAATCAGGTTTTGCTTCGGATTTGATGGAGATCAACTTTAATGAATTAAAATTTTGATTTTATCCGTGAAATCTAGTTCAAATCAATCAATCTCCTTTAAAACTCAAAGTTCATGCAAAACAGAAAAATTTTAGGAGTTTTTGGATAAAAATCTGTTCGAAATCTATCAAATTGCAGTTGTATGATCGAGATAAGCTCTGATACGACTTGGTAGAGGATCGGTTTTAACAAAAACGACTAGATGATCATACAAGTGAAATAATCCAGGTGCGAAAACCCTAGATCGTATGCAAAATGATATAGATCAAATCAGAAACACAATCGAATCCTTTTAATAAACATATCATTCATAAACATTGATGATTAACCTTTACAATTGTGCTTAGAATGAAATAAACCAGTTTAGGAACTTTCCAGAAACCAGAGAGAACACACAAACAATACTCTAAACCAAATGACCAAAAACTAACTCCAAAATAAAACTATGGAAAGAACTGGTTGAACGGACTAGGCTACATCTCCTAACACTACCTATGCATTTAACAAGGCAAAAGTCACTTGCTTTAATTATGGTACAAAAGGCCAATTTGCCCGAGAATGCACCAAACCAAAACAACAAGGTAACCGAAACCCATTTAACACAAACTACCAAAACCGTCAAAACAACTACTCAAACCAAAACCGACAATCTGTTTCACAAAACACAAACCAAAGACAAACATCATCACCTAACCAAACTCAAAATACACCAAATCATAAAAGAAATCTTGTTCCTGTAACCACTCCTACCAACCAAACTCAGAATGATAACAAAGCGTTGGTGATTCAACAAGATGAAGTGTTTAACTGGAACGACATGCAATTAGGTGTTGAAGAGATTTCTGGAGGAAATGTTGCATGTTTTGCTCAAGAGGTTGTGATTGATGAGGCAAACAAAGAAGAAGAGTCGGTGAATGAATCGGTAGTTGAGGAAGTTGAGACGGTAGTTGATCAAAGTGAAGGTGTTTCGGATATGCAAGATTCAGAGTATTCAGATTCTGAATGCGAAACAGATTCAGAAACAAGTCTAAATTCTCTTGATAACGACGTTGATCAGTTATTAGCAGAAGCCGACTTTCTCATTAGCAAGAAGTCGTGCATGGTGGATGATGCTTACACCAGAGTGGATTATTCTAAATTCTTTTCTGGAAAGGAAGCTCATTTTGCTCTTATGGCTCTAACTGATTCATTAACCCTGGTAAGTTCTAATTCACTTCCTAAAAGAAAGATTGTGTAACTTTGCTAGGAAAGTGTGATAGACTTGAGGAGCAAGTTCTCATCTTGACAAATGACTTGGCCAGTGTTAAATCTGTTGTTGAAACATACAGAAAGAATGAGAAAGCATTAAACTAAACTTTAGACAATTATAAGAAAGATGTGTCCGAGTTAACAAAAACGCTTTCAAACAAGCAGATTGCAATTAACAATTACATAAATGAAATTGAAGAAACAAAACTTGAAATGGCCAAAGTCAGATGCATGTTTGAGAAAATGAACAAAAAGTTAGAAAGTTATTTGAATGTTCAATATGTGATTGACCACATTATTGAGGTACCAGATAAAAACGGTATTCGAACTAGTATAAGTTACAAGGCTGTTCCATCTCCTGTGTTATTTGGAAATCATAATATTGATATGGTTAGCACAGGGAGTTCGGAAACATCGACTTCCACATTTGAAAACGAATCAAACACCTCAAGTGTGGGTGATCCGAATTCGGATGTGAGACCGATACTAGGAGTAAACAATGAAAATGTGGTTGCAGTCACAAATGATTCTGATTCTTGATATGAGTAAAGCTACAACATCGAAGGGCCAAGTTACGTGTTTCTTGTCTAAAGAAACTGAGAAGGAATCGATCATGTGGCATCGAAGGATGGGTCTTATTCATCTCAAGAAAATGAATAATCTTGTGAAGAATGGACTTGTTGATGGTGTCAATGTGAAACATTTCTATCTTAATGACAAGTGCGTATCATGTAAGAAGGGAAAACAGCACAAACACTCCCACAGACCCAAGGAAGTTAATTCTGTAAGTGACCGCTTGACCGTTTATACATGGATCTCTTTGGACCTATGAAGCGTAAAAGCATCTGTGGAGACTTGTATTGTCTTGTGGTTACCGATGACTATTCAAGATTTTCGTGGGTGATGTTCATGCAATATAGTTGTGACACGTTTAATAACTTGAAGATTCTGTTTACCCGTTTGGAAAACATTTATGGTTTGAAGATCAAAAGAATTCGGAGTGACAAAGAGACGGAGTTTAGAATTCATCGATGGACGCACTATGTGAATCAAAAGGTATTCATCATGAATACAGAATGGTGTTGCAAAATTAAGAACATGACTCTAATTGAGACGGCGAGAACAATGCTTGCGAAGTCTAATCTTCTAGTTATTTTCAGGAATGAAGCGATTCATGCATCTTGTTATACACTGAATCGGGTGTTGACAGTTAAGAAGTTTGCAAAGACTTCTTATGTGTTGGTGCAAGTTTGTGACAGATACTCAAACGGACAAACAAACGCTCGAGATTATTGACAAAAGACTTTATATTGTTCGTGTCGTTAGAAGAACTTGTCGATGTTAGTTCTAGAATATGTAATTAAGCTTGCATTGTAAAAGCCCAACAAAAGCCCAGATAAAAGCCCATGAGGATGCATGTATATAAGCAAATGATGCATGGGGTTTTAGGGGTTGGTTAGTTGGTGGGTCTTGTGTGGTAGAGAGAGTTTGAGAGAGTTCTTGTGCCAGCTAGATTACAAGATTCATAGGTAGGTCTTATTGTATGTTATCAGTGATTCGTGCAATAAGATAAAACGTTAAAAGTAATCTTGTGATTGTTCTTTGTGTGATATCCACGGATCAAAGATATTCCGCGTCTAGGATTCATGTTTGGTTTGATTGCAGAGAAGATCTCAAGGGAAAGGGACCTACAAGTGGTATCAGAGCCATTCGGGCTAGATATCATTCAAGGAACAAGTTCTTGGTGTTTGATAATAATCGGTTTGCTTAATTCTCTTTAGTTCGGATTTTTTTTATCAAGATTCTGTTTTGTTTTCTTATTTTGGCTTCGTAATTGATTAAAAAGAACGGAACCTACGAAGTTTAGTTTATCAATAATATTCGTTTTGTTTTTTAATTAGTGGGATACAAAAAAAAATTCAAAAGGTTAATGCTTGTTTGTTTGTGGTGTTTTAATTCTTACGATTTTTTTTAAGGTTTCTTTTTGTTTCTTTAAACTTTAGTATTTTATTTATAAAGCTTTTAGTTCTCATTTGTTTGTTACGGTTTAAATTTTTTTTTTAAAAAAAAAGTTACGGTCCTTTTATTTTTAAAAGTTTCTGTTTGATTTATGATTATTAGCATTTGTTTTGTTTTTGATTTCGGTTCTAAAATTAGTGGGATGTCTATTGTTTGGTTTCGGGTTTAATGTTTTGTTAGAGATTTTGCAGGTTAAAGAATTTTTGGGTTTGAAGGTTCATCCAAGTTTATGAAGAACATCAAGAACTTGGATGAACATCATTAATATTTGTTTAAATCTTTGTTTTTGATCTTGTTTTGTGTGTTTAAAATTTTGTTTGTGCAGAAATTTTAAGGAAAGGATTGAGAGGATTTGAAATTCAAATCAATTATCTCAATCAATTCCTAAATTTTAGGATCTCCAACTTGTTGACCAAGATTTCAAGTTCTCGGATGAAGGGTTCTCAGATCTTTAAGAGACCAAACTTAGTTCTCGGACAAGGTGCAAAATCGAAAACATAGTGTTGTTCTCGGTTACAATTGGGTTCTCGGAAAGAAACTAGTTCTCGAACTCAATCAGTTCTCGGACATAGAGTTTTCGGAAACATAATAGTTCTAGGAGATTAAAGGTTTTAGGACAAGACTTTGGTTCTCGGATAGATTGTGGTTCTCGAAAAACTGTTCCCGGATAAACATCATAGTTCTCGACTATTTGTTCTCGGTTGTCTCTAGTTCTCGTACACAAGTTATAGTTCTCGGAACCCAACATAGGTTCTCAGAAACCAACACAAGTTCTTGGAAACACACATTAGTTCTCGATCAAAGATTAGTTCTCGGACACCATTGTTTTGTTTAGTTTGGACTTGATTAATTAAACAACTTGTTAATTAAATCTAAAATCTAATAAAACAAATGGCGTTATTAAATAAAATGGTTGAGATGGATCACGAGGTGGGAGAAGCCAATTCCCCACCCAAGATGATAAGTGTTGACAACTATTTCTGGTGGAGAGGACGGTTCGAGGAATGGGCTCGTTTTTACTAGTTAAGAATGTGGATTTGCATCTCATACGGGTACATACAACCATTCAAACAAGGTGAAGGTATGAGCGGGCAAAGACTACTTGCTTTTAGTGAGATGAATGAAGAGCAGAAACTAATGCATGAAGCTGAAAATAAAGCTAGAGCTGCCATCAGTATGTGTTTGCCACAAGAAATCCTCCACACTTTTAGCAGAAATAGAACGGCAAAAGACTTACGGGAGGCGTTGGAAAAACGATACATGGGCAGTGCTGAAGTGCAAAAGAACAAGAAGGAACTACTAAAGAAGCAGTTTGCAGTCTCAAGCATTTCAAAGATGAGAGCTTAGAGGACATCATAACAAGATTCTATCATCTGCTCACTGAGTTGGGAAACCATGAGATACAGTACACTGACAATGAGCTTAACGACAAGCTGCTGGATGCACTTCCTACGAAATGGGATGTGTATTCTCTAATGATCAGAAATGGAATTGACTACGATACCATGACTATGGATACCGTGGTAGGGAAGCTTAGAGCTTACAGTTTCAACATGATGAGGAGGGAAGCAGGATCTAAACAGGTACAGGATCCAGGATTTATCACGGAAAGCCTGCAGCTAAAACCTCATCAAGCAGCAGCAGCGGTGTCTCGGCATTCTTCTCAGGTGACACATCTGGTAATATTATTCTTGATTCTGATGGTGAGTGTTGTTTTGTGTCAACATCAGGTGAGACAACTAAAGTCAAGGATATCCCTTCTGGCGGGAATGGAAAGAGTACAGGTGGATCATCAACTGGAACAAGCAAGTCCATGCCGATGAGTGTTAAATTGGCCGAACAACAACTTGCTGTGTTATCTTCCTTCATTGCTTCGTATGAAAATTACATTCAAGGAAAGATCAACGATCCATCACTCTTTGATGAAGATTATGATCAAATTGACCCTGATGATCTAGAGGAGATGGACTTACAATGGAACTTGGCCATGCTCTCACGCAAGGCAAAGAAATACATGGAATGGACTGGAAGGAAGCTCGTTGGTGGAAGAGCTGGCTTTGACAAAAGCAAGGTGAAATGTTACAACTGCCATTCCTTTGGCCACTTCGCCAGAGAATTTTCAAGACAAGGTTCAAGCAGCAATTCCAACACCACGCGACAGAGTTCTTCTATTGCCCCATCTTCAAGTTCTAACAATTCAAGTTCTAACAATTCAAGTTCTAGAGCACTCATGGTTGCCAAACCTGATGACAGATATGACTGGAGTTCTATGATAGATGGTGATCCCGGCACTTATGGCAGAGATAAAAGAAGATAGTGTGAAGTCAGAAGCACCTGATTCTGACAATGAGACCGTGTCTGACACGGTCAAGACCGAAGAACATGTGACTGAAGCTGAATTGGTCAAAGCTGAAGAAGTTAAAGTTGATGAAAGTGCAGTGAAATCTATGGTAGCTGCTACTGAAAAATCTAAGGAAGTGGAAGAAATCATTAGAGAGAAGAAGCCAACTAAAGAGATTCTGGATCTGACAATAGTTACAAAAGGGAAGTCAACAGCGGAGTTCATTGCTTTCATGACTGAACTGGACTCTGTCGCCAAAAAGGTACATATTTCTTTATCAACTGTTGTTGATGCTTGCAAAAAATGTTTTTGATTTTGTTGAGAAACTAGATTTCATAAATAAAGAACATGATAAGCAAGAAGACCAGAATAAACAACTCATAGTGCTCTTAGATGAGCAAAAGGAGTTAAATTTCGGCAACAAAAATAGAGAGTCTAGCCTTAAGAAAAAGTTAGAAACCACCCAAAAAGATCTTAAGGAAGTTAATAGGCTGCTTTGTATTAAAACTGGTGATTGTGAATTCCAGTGCAAGGGTCTAGCTGAGAAGGATGAAACAATTGTGAAAATGCAGCTAGAAATCTTAGAGAAACAAAAGACCATACTGAGCTGTGAAAGAAACTAGATCAATGTAGGAGCACTAAATACATGTATAATCAGATCATGACTTCCAGAACTGAAACAGCTGAAAAACATGAGAATTCAGGTCTAGGTTATAATGATGTTCCTCCTCCTTTTAATGGTAATTACTCATTTTTACCAAATGAAGAGGAAGTGTCTGAAGCTGTCTATGGCCCTCAGCAGTAGACACCAAAGCAACTGAGAAAGCAACAGAAAATGCTGGTAAAAAGGTTCAGCAGGATGTAGTTACTGAACCAAAAGACCTCAAGCCTACTATAGAGGTCAAAACTGTGACCCAAACAACTGATGGGTCGGGGGTAAAACTAAGAAGGTAAATTATAAAATCAAGAAGTTTTATAAACTCAAGGGATCTGATAAGATTTACTCTGACTCAGATTTCCCTATTTCGAAAGTTAACCCTGATTCCATTGGATCTGTTTTCGCGGAGATCGAATCTCCTAAAGTTTCAAATGACAAATAAGATGATAAAACGGATGCTGGTTCTGAGTCAGCTTCAACCAAATCTGAGACTGGTGAAGGATCCAACTCAAAGGGGCCACACAAAAAGCCCTTAGAGAAACGATTGTGCTTCAAATGTCACAACAAAGGCCACGTGGCTAGTTGTTGTCCCCTCAAAAAGATAGGAGCACCTACGGACTCAGATAGTCAAAGCAAAAGTCACTTGTTAAGTTAGACGATAAAAACAAGTTGAGCAACTCGCAAAAAGAAAAATTTGCAGAATATGTTGGAGAATGCTCAGGGTAGTGGTAATGGGGATGGACCGAGCAACACTGAAAATGATCGTTTTCAAAGAAACCAACCCAAGGCAGGTAAATACTGGGAACGCTGGCCACATCTGGTGCTCCAGCTGCCAAACAGGCAAACCCAAGTTCCGGTAAGTACCATCCGCCACACATGCAAAATCGTCACCAATATCCAAACGGTGATAGAAATTTTTTCAAGACCCAATAACCAAGGTTTTCATAATAACAACGACCATAGGGATAGAAATTATTCAAATGGTCAACAGTTTTCAAGAAACAATAACAATTATGGATACTCCAACCGAGGGAATATCCTCAAAGGTTTTCTCAGTCTCCAAATGGGAGTCGTTACACCAACCAACCATTTTGAAAAACAAAAACGCCATAGTCCTCAACGTTCCTACACACCTAAACAATGTGATGGATATTTGAAGGACTTTACGTTTGTAGAAAATGGTGTACCCAAGACCGTGATGGCTTTGGGTTCCCCTAAAAACTAATTCCATTTATCTGTGAGTGAGGAGCTGCTAGGAGGATTATCAACTGGTGGTATGTTGATAGTGGCGTGCTCTAGGCACATGACAGGGGAGTTGAAGTTGTTGATTGATTTCATTAAAATTGATGGCGGTTATGTTAACTTTGCGGGAGCCAAGGGTGGTCATATAACTGGAAAAGGAAAGGTCACGAATGGCAAAATAACGTTTGGACGGTGTGAATTAGTGGAGCAGTTGAAGCACAACCAATGAGTGTCTCTCAAATCTGCGACAAAGGACATTCTGTCCATTTTACTAAGTCCGAAAGCATTAGTGTTGAAACCAGGAGTAAAGATTCCTGAAGAATGGATAATCATGAGGGCTCCAAGAAGAAGTGATAACGTTACATCATGGACATGAGTGTGTTCAAGATGATGCAAAAGAAGAGCCGACATGTTTGTTATCAAAAGCATCAGAGTCTGATTCGATGCTGTGGCACAGGAGAATGGCACACTGCATTTCAAGAAGATGAATTACATCACAAAGCATGGACTGGTGCCGGAGTTCCATTGAAGAGCTTTGGCGTGGAGGATAAGTGTCTGCCATGCAAGAAGGGCAAAGCAACACAAGAAGCCTCATAAACCAAA